>JALIZH010012621.1:0-51761 GCA_030522465.1 Rhipicephalus appendiculatus | reverse complement strand
ATAAAACGCAGTCGACCCGCGCACGCGTTTCGTGGGATCGAGGGCTGTCTTTGCCTTTCACGGAGTCTTCGAGGCAAGGAGGAGTATGATTCCTCACCCGCCCATTGCTAATTGCTGAATGGTACGCCACATAAAATCCGAAATAGCTTTCTTTTCTAGGGTTCCATTTGGCCGGTGTGCGTATTTCTTTTGTCATAAAATCCATACTTCTTTATTTCCTTTCTTTATTGCCATTGCTTATTTTTACTACACTGACAAAAAGGAATACACTAAGAAAAACAGGCTATATATATCTAAGAGTGAGCAATAATGAGCTTTTTAAAATTGCTTCTTCTGAAGAAGGTTTTGTACGTCAAAAGAAGCATGCGCATGCCCTATGTTCACGGGTGAGTGTATCACTGAACTAAAAAAAAGTAAAAAATAAAAACATCGTTAGACGGCTTCTGAACAGCGCATGTGTTGACGTCAAAGTAAGCATGCGCATGCCCTATGTTCACGGGTGAGTAAAATAATGAACTAAAAAAAGTAAAAATAAAAACATCGTTAGGACGGCTTCTGAACAGCGCATGTATAAATGTGAGCTCCCAAAGAAAAAAAAAATTTAGAGCCACTAGTACTTTCACTTATTTCTTTTGTTCTAGTTCACTCCTTAATGCTCTGTTGTGCCGCGTTTAGCTTTCAAACCTTTTATTACTTCAGCATGGAGATGGCCGTATAATAATAATAGAACGCGAAGCTGGGGGTTAGTAGCAAGGAAAATAAGTATTTCGCAAGCTTCTTCAAAGTAGCCAAAAAACATCTTTTCGAGCAGCGATAATTAGAAGGCAACTTTCTTATGTTTATCCTCCCTACTTTTCCTATATTCCTTCTCTCTCTATCTCTTAATATGACGTGTACTTTCTGCTTTCGTTCACTCAAACAAATTCAGCAGTATATGTACAGTGCTGGTGAAAAGTTCGCAGGCCACGCTCCCGTAAGGAATACATGGGATTGGCCTGCGACCCCCCCCCCCCCCCCTGTACATGAGTGACAGTAGTGATTGCTCGAAGAAAATTACATGTAGAAGAAGCGCCCAAACATAATACGCACGCAAGAGAAATAAATGCCAGAAAAATAAAAGTATATGCCGGAACGCAGAGCTCGCACGATTTTTAATTACGACTAGACAAACAACCAATTCTCGTTTGCTAAATGTTTGCGTTGGTAATTAGTAAATATGAGACGCAGTATTGCGCTGTGCGAAATTTTATGCGTTATATACTCTCCTCCGTATATCGTGTTTTTTTTGCGATAATTACTCCTGGTAGATGCTTCCGTACAACGTACGCCTTTAAAACAACGTTTGGCAGACGCACGATATTCCTGCAGCGACAAGCGTCCACCTGTATAGTGCGAGTTTCAATGCGGAAGACCACGCGGAAGACCACGACAGTAAAAGTACATAAATGAAGAGGGAGGAACGGAAGCCAAAGATTGCCATTGTGTCGCGAGAGATGCAGGCACGGTGGCCTTTCAGGCACGTCGAACTACCCGCCAGCGAACTTGGTAAGAGGAAGAGAAGAATGGAACCAATATCAGTACCTGCCTTTGTGGGCAGACCCGTGATGAGTGGAGCGAGCACTTTTATTGAAGGAGTGTCTTCTCGATTGTTCTCCATCGCAGCGTTAGCGAAGGCGAGCACCCATTCAAACCGAACTATGCCGCGGGTTCTCATTTTTGAGATTCATTTCAGGGTGGCTCTTGCACGTTTCGATTGCAGTGATTGACAGTCAAGTTGGAAGCGCGCTTGTTCATTCTTTCTTCGTCATACTAGTGTTGCTGTTGGAAGCACTGTTGCTGAATTGAGTGATGGGCAGGTAGAGATGCGAAGATCTGGCAAGTAGAGATACAACGGACCGATGTGACGAACAGGGGAACAACGCCTTGAAGTCATCGGCTGGTTCATCTAACCAAATCCTTGTGGCTACAAGAAAAATTCGACGACGCAAACCAACGAGAAGAAAAGGCGAAAAGGAAAGAGCGTCATTTCCTTGCACCAACTAGCCCAACAACAAGTGGCTTCATTGGTTATCCGGACGTAAGCTACTTTTTTTGGTTGGCCATAATTATTATTACTGATGTCCTTGCTGTGCAGTAGTGGCAGCCCTGGGAAAAAATAACATGTAGAAAAACACCAGGCAGACAAGGTTTACCATGCTGCAGTGCCCAATCTGCCGGCGATTAGATTTCAGCTGATACAGAACAGTGTGCAAAGTGAATGCAAGCACATGGACATGCGTTGAGACGTCATTAAGAAATAATTCCGAGACAATGAATTATAATAACCATACGCGTACACGATGCTGTGACAATCATTGTGATATAAGCGATTGCGTCTTGAAATTTTCTGCAAACGCCCATAATGTGTCCCAATGTTCCTGGTGGGCAACCTCCACAGTTACGCCGGTGCGCTTAGATAAACCCTGTGGAAGACGGGGCCCAAAAAACTTGCTGGACACTTCGGACTTTGAACTTGTCGAAGTGTCCACTACAACATATTCCTTCCTTTTGCGAATAAGCGATGTACAAAATACGTGTAGTACGGAAAGATGCGTAATTGCACAGCTGCACACGTTATTGTTGTTCCTGTTGATCATGATATTTAATTATGTCTGCGTGCTATGTAATTTACGGATCTTGACACCAAACACTTGCGGTGCAATTCACAAGGTTTGACGCCTGGTGTGATTCTACGCTTCTGTCACGCAATATTACATGTTTTAATGACACACTTCGCACTACATAACATTCACACAGTGTTTCTTTCCGAAGCAATTTCCACCACGGGCATTTGCTCTGTAGTAGAACACCTGCCTGCTAAGCAAAAGTCCTTGATTCAATTCCCAACCCGACTTAAGTTTTTTTTAGGGGCGAAGCTCCTTATGCCGTGGGTCGTGCGTCCCCTGTAGTTTGTAGTACGTAGTAGCCACCGCGATTTTCAAGGTCCTGTGTGATGACGATGACGCTGCCATCACGGTACACCACATGGAATGTACCCACTATGCGTCATAACGATGACGCTGGTGACGATGACGATCGCGATGCCATACAACACATGGCATCGCGATATGGTCTCACATGCATATCGTTTGACCACATGCAACCTGACATCACGGAAAATCAGGGCTCACGAATAAAATATAAATTTCTTGTATATATACACACAGTGTTTGTCACGTCTTTGATGATGTACTGGGCGAATTTCACGGAAGATTCGCGGTTTACCGATGAACCTCCGGAGCTTCGCCCACTAAGCATCATTCACTCCGTGCATATGCTGTGATGTGGGTGCATTCCATGTGGTGTGCCGTGATGGCAGCGTCATCGTCATCACACAGGGACCTTGAAAATCGAGGTGGCTACTACGTACTACAAACTACAGGGGGACGCACGACCCACGGCATAAGGAGCTTCGCCCCTAAAAGGTGCTGGAGCCGACGTTTGGACATTACGTCATCCGCAAGGATGCGTTGACAAAGGCAAGTCCACATGCCGAAAAAAGTGACTATGGCAACATTTCCATATTGAACGGTCACACAGCGAAGCTATATATGATTCTTTGGGTCGTATTTCATCGTGTTCGTGTGAAAGTACGACGCTAAGAATAAATGGCATTGTCGATTTTGGCGGCTTTTCGCTTGAGTTCTGCCTCTTAAAATTTGCCCATCCGGCAACCCTCTGTTCCACTGCTTCGTACTAAACGGCCATTGAACCCACCATTTCGGACTCATCTTTCTTCCTCTGTCAATGTTTCCTTAAATTCCAACACGTGGAAGGAAGAGACGGTTGTGCACAAACTACGCATGGACACAGAAGATAAGGACGAGCTCAAGTATGAGCCAACTCGCCCAGCAGCAAGTTTTATTGATCCAACACGGGTTCAGCCAACAACGTGTTTACCGGGAGATGATTGGGAAATACAAAATCGAGTAATGAAAATTTTGACAGCAGCTTAACAAGAAATTCCGGGAAGCCCACGTTTTTGGTCGGCTTCCGGAGATCTCGGTTACGCTACTAATCTCGGTTATGCTACGAAATGCTTTCCTTAGGGAGTGTTTCCGCACGAGCAGTAGCATACGGACCACTAATCTAAGCGGTAGAACACGAATATGTAGTATCCTAGACAGCATCAAAATCCACACTAAGCAAAATGCTAGATGGCATGCTTGTCTTTCATAGAACCACGAAACCGTTGCAGTGTGCTTCCTTAATTAATAGTGTTTGGCACCCTGACAGGACTACGCGATTTTTTCAGAAGACCTCTCAAATCTGGCCTTAGAGGCAGCGTAGCTTTCTGAGAATCCGGGGCGCTGTATAAGGGCAAAAAAAACTTTTTTAATCCGTATAGCGCCGAGGCATTCACAGAAGAACAGGAAGGCAGTTCATCTTGGGTAAATCCGAAGTGTTATACTGGGTGCCTCCATTAAAAGCAAAAAACAGACAGGTCACTACCAGACAGGTCCCGTCTGTTCTTTCTGTCTCCTCGTTATTTTCGTGCGCTTACCAGTAATGAAGCAGCACGAACAAACTAAATCCCAGTCATTGAAAAAAAGGGGCCTTCGTTTCAGCCATGACGCACTGTCGGGCAGTGAGCATAAGCCGCTATTGAGATCGAAGAACGGCGAGTGACTGCCGAAAAGATAAGCAAACTCTCAATATAAAGATGCCTGCTTTGCGTTCCCAGCGGTTAAAAAGCAACGCTTCGGGGAATTCTTACTTGTGACAGGCGGCCCGAAAGCCTGTCAGAACATGTCCTTTGCATCGGGGATATCGAAGCAACGAGCTCGCGAAAAATATGACAAAGGGAAAGAAAGAAAGATATGTCGTGGTCATAAATAAAAGCTAAGCAAGGTTCTGCTTCCGCGTTCTTGCAAGGACGTTGTCGGAGGTTTAAAACTTGTGATCTTAGATGAAGGAAGCTGCTCATTTGAAAAAGCAGTAAGCTTTGATGTTCGTTTAAATTGCCGAGGTGGAGGCGGCGCACTTTGCGTCTAGATATCCCGAGAAGTTTTTCATAATGTCACTGGAAGCATCGACCGACAAGAGACAGCAGTTTCTCATGGGTAAAGCCGAGGTGTTATACTCGGCTCCTCGATTAAAACCAAGAACCGACTGGCCAGTGCAAGACAGAGCCTGTCTGTTCTTTGTGTCACGTGGTGTACGAAGTGGATATGACAAAGCAGCGAGGCATATAGGGCGCGTGGTGTCTGAAAGCGTGCTGTCTCAAACGTGGTGTCTGAAAAGCGTCGTGTATCAACAGCCTTTCGTTATTTCTTTGTACTAATACGGAGTTCACAGGACACATTTGAAGGGCACGTGATTCACTGCTTCCATCGGCGCAAAAGATGATAAGCATACATAGGCCAGGACGAACAAAAAAGCCGGGTGACCTCTTTGGCCGCTGATTTTCCGTGTGCTAGCATTGTTTTAACGGATGTGACTTGCTAATTCAGCGACGCGCAGCCTAACTTGAATAGGGAAGGGAGTGGCACTGCGGAAATCACACTTCTTAAAAAGCTTGCGCGGCCTCTGCTGGGGGCGCTCCTCACCACGCATGCGAACTGGCGCCTGATCCTCCTAGTGATCGAATGAACTATTTCGATCAGCCTCTTCGAATGAATGACTCCATGCTTTATGACTTGTTCTAATGCCTGTGACACCAGGGTCCTCAATTCATTTAATAGTGTGCAACGAATACTATTTTGTATGTCATGTGAGGCTGGGTATATTTTGTTTCTGATCAAGAACCATTTTGCTTCCTCTCAGGTGTTGCCATGTGGTCATTCGTGCTACTCACGCCGAGAAAAACTCTGTGCGCAGTTTCCACTGCAAGGCAAGGCTGGAACTGACTGTGGAGCTAATCTTTGGGCTCTCGAGGAAGAAGCTGCCCTCCCAAGCCCGTGTCCCTGCCCCGCTTAAACGACGTGGGTTTGGCGGGAAAATATCAGGTGACTCGTGTTACGTAATTTTTTAGGGCACATATCACTTGAAGAGTGTTACGTGATTTTTACGTCACGTGACTAGTGTAACGTGGTTCTACATCACTTGAGTAGTTTACGCGATTCCACGCGGTCTATTTCATGGGAAGAAGGTAGGATCCTTCAAAGTTCAAGCCGAATTTATCGAAAATTGAGCGGATGCCGTGCTCATACAGTTTCCGCACCACTTACTCTTAAGCCAAAGGCTAAATGAATACTGGATGATATTGATACCTTAAAAGAATTGACGAAATATAGGCGCACCAACCTCACTTTTAAATAATCAAGGAGTATAGTGTGAAACGGTCACTAGTGTAGTTTCTGATAGCCTAGGGCCAACGTTAGTACAATCCGAACCCAAGTTTGCTTGAAGAAGCATTAGAACATTCCGCGATGTCGCACTAATACTACTTTTCCTTATAGATTTCTTCATAGCCACGTTTTCAATCATGCGAACGGGAATTCTCCGAATACAATCAAACTTTCTGATAGAATTCATAAATTAGGGGAAAAAATGAGGGCGTATGATTGTGTAGAAACACGAATAGCCATGGAGACACTACCTATTGTCAAAAAGTATACAGAAGCCGTCGGTGAATATGCTGTCAAATCTCTATGAGCATGAATGAAGAAACAGCGCTGGACAAGACGGAGACGAGAAGACACAAACACGGCGCTGTACCAACCAGCCCAATTCAAGACTCTAATACTCTATGAGCAGTACGCAGTTACGTTTATTCTGCACATAGAAGCACGCTATTCACTGGGCTACAAGTAGAGCAAAAGGCGTTTTAGTCCTGTTCGAAAAGTCCATGGGGGGGTTAGACAGGTAAATTCATGGAGTACGTTTATACTACGAGGTTGCGATCTGCGGTTTAAATGTATCCTGCTGGAAGCTATACTGCGTACCATGACCTAGCTTGAAAGTACATTGTAATCACTTACTTACTAAGACTTATGTGGATCGGTTGACTAAAGTTATTGCAAGCCTCCACTGAAATATATATGTCATGGTTATTGGAACACGCATCATTCGAGTGCACTGCGTTATTAAAGATCCCAACAAAAAACACTTACTAAAAATTGTGTGCTTCAATAGGCAAAGGTTATTGCACGCCTCCACTGAAATATGTGTGGCATGGTTATTGAATCAAGCATATTTTAAGGCGAGAGCATTTAATGTCTCATGCTCACGTCCGTCCGGTGTCCGTCCGTCCGGTGTGCGTCCGTCCGGTGTCCGTCCGTCCGTCCGGTGTCCGTCCGTCCGTCCATCTGTCCGTCCGTCCGTCCGGCCGGCCGGTGTCCCTCCGTCCGTCCGTCCTGTGTCCGTCCGTCCGTCTGTCCGTCCGTCCGGTGTCCGTCCGTCCGGTGTCCGTCCGGCGTCCGGTGTGCGCCCGTCCGTTGTCCGTCCGTCCGTCCGGTGTCCGTCCGTCCGTCCGGTGTCCGTCCGTCCGTCCGGTGTCCGTCCGTCCGTCCGTCTGTCCGTCCGTCCGTCCATCCGGCCGGTGTCCCTCCGTCCGTCCGGTGTCCGTCCGTCCGTCCGTCTGTCCGTCCGTCCGGTGTCCGTCCGTCCATCCGTCTGTCCATCCGGTGTCCGTCCGTCCGTCCGTCCGTCCGGTGTACGTCCTTCCACATCCCCACTGCGCATGCGCCAACCCATTAAAAAAAATAAAAATAAAAAACCTCCTCTCCACCTCTCTCTCCTCTTGGCATCCCTCCCCGCGGAGGCCACACCCTCACTGCGCATGCGCGTCCCCTCCCTCTCTCCCCTCCTACGCTCGACCCTTTCTCCTCTCCTACGCTCCCCCTCTCTCCTCTAGGCATCTTTGCCCGCGGCGTCCACACCCCCCTGCGTATGCACGTCATCCCCTCTCCTACGCTCCCCCCTCTCTCGCCTCGCGACGCCGACGCAGGCAGCGTCTGCTAGCGAGTTTCTTCGTTGAAAAAACCGGCAGATCCCACGCACTGTGGGAATGGATGTAATGCGAAGCAGCCAGCAAGGAGCAAATCATGCTGTATACTGTACATAATATGCATGTGATTATTTACATGTTAGGACCTGTCATTTGTGTTCGTCATACAGTCATGTCGCGCAATACCAATTTCGGTGTATATCAAGCTAGCGAACTGGACGCAAGCGCATCATGAGCGTGGCATGTAAATGGCATTGTAAATGACATGCATGCCAAGATTATCATGTTACCACCTGCCACTTATGTTCGCTTAATTTTTTACCTCGAATCGCAGCGAGACGCGAGACCAATCTGCCTCCGTTTCACATGCGTTCGTATTCTCGCGCTCTGCGCATCGTGGAGACGCCATCCGCGTTCCAGCGTTTAAATTGACGGACACATTGTCAATTCCAAAGTGTGTTCCTCGAACGCCTGTGCCCACTGAGACGGAGTCGGTCAGAATGGAACGTGATGCGCGCGTCTCCCTCCTTTGCATGATTAGAGACGCTGGGCACAGCGACGCTACGCAAGCAAAGCGCGAGCGCTGTAGAGTCCAACGCGACCGGCGTCCGTTTCAGCGCCCCGGCGCCCACCTGGCTCCCCGTGCCAGGGCACGGCTGGAGGGACGGACGGACGGACGTGAACATGAGACATTAAAGACTTTCACCTTAAAATTTTGGGTGCATATCAAGCTGGCGAAACAGCCACAAGAGTGTCATGAGCGTGGCATGCAAGTCATGTTGCTCATGACATGTCATGATTTGCATATAACCACTTGTCATTTATCCTCTTCATACAATCACGCCGCTGAATACCAAATTTGTTGTATATCAAGCGAGCGAAACGGCCACGATAGTGTCATGAGCGTGGCATGCAAGTCATGTTGCACATGACATGTCATGATTTCCATATTACCACTTAGCATTTATGTTCGTCATACAGTCACGTCACGCAATACCAAATTTGGTGTAGGTATATCAAGCTAGCGAAACGGCCGTCAGCGCACCATGAGCGTGGCATGTAAATCATGTTGTGCATGACATGCTGGTTATGATTTTCACATTACCACCTGTCATTTATTGTCGTCCTACAGTCACGTACCTCAATACCAAACTTTGTGTATATCAAGCTAGCGAAACGGCCACGAGAGTGTCATGAGCGTGGCATACAAGTCATGTTGCACATGACATGTCATGATTTCCATATTACCACTGGGTATTTATGTTCGTCATACATTCAGGTCACGAAATACCAGATTTGGTGTATACCAAGCCAGCGAAAAGGCCGTCAGCGCGCCATGAGCATGACATGTAAATCATGTTGTACATGACATGCAGGTCATGATTTTCATATTACCACTTGTCATCCACGTTGGTCATGCAGAAATGTCTCATCGTACCAAGTTTCGGATATATCGAGTTAAGAAAACGGCCCCAGGAGCACTAAGGCCGTGGCATGTAAATCATACCTTTTCATGACAAATTAGTCATGATTTTCATGATATGACCAGTCACTAATGTTCGTCATACAGTCATGTTACGCCATACCGATTTCGGTATAAATACCATTAACGATACGGCCAGGAGAGCCCAAAGTCGTAGGCGGCTAGATAGATAGATAGATAGATAGATAGATAGATAGATAGATAGATAGATAGATAGATAGATAGATAGATAGATAGATAGATAGATAGATAGATAGATAGATAGATAGATACGCTCAAAGTCGCCGAAGTTCGCTAAGAAATGCTTCGCATTTAAAAACCGGACTGCTCGCGCTGCACAACCGTTCACTGGCCACCCCGTATATATGGCAATGGATCTTGACCTGCAAGGTGGTGCCGGTGGGAGATTTCTCCTGTGCGTTGTGGAACGATAAAAAATTCGCAGCGTGCGCGTTAACTAAAAGTGGACTGCGGGTCTCTGTGTCCAGTCGGAGTCTTCTGTCTCTCATTGCCCATTGGCAGCGATTGGGATGTTCCAGTAGGAAACACCGGTCCATCACTGCGTGCTTTGCGCCCCCCAGGTTTCTCTCCTGTGCGACGCTGCGATGAGTGCCAGCGTCAACGCCGCCGCCAGTGTAAGCGTTAGCGCCCGCTGCTTCGCATCTACACATCGTTTCCCTTTAGCTGGTGTAATCTTTAAGACGAAAGCCTTTAATCTCTCAGGCTCACGTCCGTCCGGTGTCCGTACGGTGTCCGTCCGACCTCCGTCCGGGGTCCGTCCGTCCGTCTGTCCATCCGTCTGTCTGTCTGTTCATCCGTCCGTCCATCCATCCGTCTGTCCGTCCGTCCGTCCGTCCGTCCGTCCGAGCTCTGGCAATGGAGCCAGGTGGCCGCCGGGATGCGCAGACGGAACGCTGGTCGAGTCGGACTGTATAGCGCTCGCGCTTTGCTTGCGTAGCGTCGCTGTGCCCAGAGTTTGCAATCATTCTGACGGACGTCGTCTCAATGGACCCAGGCGTTCACGGAATACACTTTCCAATTTACAAAGGGTCCGTCAATTTAAGCGTTGGAACGGGGATGGCGTTTGCACTATGCGCAAAGCGCGAGAAAATACTAACGCATGCGGCCGGAGGAAGATGAGTCTCGCGTCTCGCTGCGATTCGCGGTAAAAAATTAAAGAAGAAAACACGCACCCATTCGGTTTGTGTCTTATCCCACTGAGAGTGTAAAAGAAAAAAGACATGGCATAATCAGTGGAATGGCCACATGCTTTCGCCGAACACACTTTGGAATGTACAAAGTGTCCTTCAATTTTGAATACACTGCGTTATTGAATATCCCACAGGAAAACGTTCTCTTTCTACTATTAAGTTACAGGCAACTTATAATAGATATATCACTGTACCTATTCATTGTAGGGTGTTCATCTACTCTCTGTTGCCTTAAAATCGTCTACCTTCAAAATGCGATCGTGTGCAACCGAGGGAACCCTGTGTGAAAACGGAAAGTATGCGCTGTGGTGTGCTCAGTTGGTATGGTACTCAATATATATATATAGTGAAAAAAGATTACTCCAGTTCCACCCACGGCAGTGTGACACATGCAGAAGCAGCGGGGCTGCGGTTCTCCTGCATTTACCTTGTGATTTCCTTTTATGTGCTGGGTTTTTTTTGTGGGTGTCTCTGATTACGCCATTCGCACAGTAGAGTTTCATAGCGAACGGCATGGTGACACATTTATTGCCATGTCCCCCCTCCCCCACGTCGTCCAATCACTACCGCCATGGCGCAATAACAACAAGGTCTTTGGTTTCAGTTCACCACACACACCACACGTTTCGGTTCGCTCGAGCCAGGCTTCCTCGTTTTTAATGTGCTCTACCACTTCTTTCGTGACCGAAGTCCGAGCCTCGCAACAGATGGACACCACTCCGAGTCTACCGGCTCAGGCAGCGCCCAAGGGGCGGCGAGAATCCCTCGAACACCCTAAGAAATACAGAATTCCTGTCACAGCGCCTGAGAAAAGACCTGGAACATAGGTCCTGCAAAACGCACAGCACACGCACACTTTAAACATGTACACAATATTAAAATAGAACATTAGATGACTCCTACACAACCTAGACGACATACAAGCTCCTTAGTAAATTGTGTCCAAGGGTGCTGTGTGCACAGGAGACACACCTTAATTCTAAACGGGCAAATGTCTTACGTTCGTATGTTGTTTTTAGGAAAAACCGCCAGGGTGATCTCGCACCGCGGGTCGTAGCAGCAATCATACTCGACAAAAACGTAGCTTGCCAGCACTGCGTGCTACTGCGTTCTCGTGCGGCTACTGCAGTAGCCGTTCAAGCTAAACTTTCAATTAAACTTATTAGCTACTCCAGTTTATATACGTACACATTGCCAGCAACACAAACATGAATTCCAAATAATTTAGACGAGCTGCTGGAGCCTTACTTTGTTCTCGGTGATTTTATTGCTCACAGCGTCCTGTGGGGCGACTCTCGCACCGACGCACGAGGCCGCCTCATTGAGAACTTTCGATTTTCCAGTGGCGCACGTTTACTCAACAAGAATGAACTCATGTTCTTTAGCCTCGCGGACAAATCGTATTCAGCGACGGGGGGTCCACTCTGCCACTGGCATCCAAGGAAGGTTACGTCATAGTTCGCGCAATGCGAACACAACTGTTCCAAAAGGGCTGGGAGAATGGTAAGCTCCTGTAATCTGACGTCTCAGAGGCCTTGGAATGGGAATTCATTCCTTGTGAGAGAGTCATACAACTTTGCTGCATTTGGCAGGAGGTTCTTGCGTCCCTCTGTAATCCAGCTTAATGGATGCCGCAGCGGAGAAGTCGGTCCTTGTACGCTGGTCACGGAAGTTTCCAGTTCCATTCATGCTTCGGAGGTGCCTGAACGGTGCGCGTTGTTGCGTGCCCGTGTAATCAAGCTTGGGTGGAGCCGCGGCCTCTGATCATCGCCTCCCCCCCCCCCCACCTCCACGAGGTACGTCACGGGCAACGTGGGGGTAGCCGCGGTAGCTCACACGGCTAAGTGGGGGCCTTGCAATGGGGAGAAGTCCGATCAGCACCACAAGTGGTCCCCAATCACAACGTGGTTTCCCCTGGCACCGCTTGCGGTGTTAGCTGGCGGCAAACCCAGGCTCAGAGTCCATCTGGGCTCCAACATGGCTTGGCTATTTTGAATAAAGCATTCATCAAGAAAGCGACCGTCGAGTGACGGAGGCACCAAGTCTGACTTCGCATCATCTCTCCATGCACTTTACTTGATTTTAAATGTGAAGTAGTTAAGAACCCTTATAGCAGTGACCACTTCCCAATACTCCTAAAAACACAGAAATAAAATGAATAGCCACCGAAGGCTGCTCGGTGGAAGCGTGACAGAGCCGATTCGGAGGAGTTCTACAACATTACTAATATCACGTGGGCGGACATGTCTTCTTTAAGTATGAACGCTGCTGTTGAGTATTTTAGCGCTTTTATAATTAACGCCGCTTCTAAATGTATACCAGGGCTGGGCAGTGAGACTCGCAAAAGTATTCCGGAATAGAGATACCGCAATACATAGGTTGGAAGCCTACAATACAGATACTGAGATACATTTGCCTTTGACGTAACGGGATATTTCGGAGATACTTTTGCAGAAAGGAAAAAAAGAATTCCGGAATACAGATGCAGCAATACAGATATTGAAATACTTTTTTTATTTCGGGAATGCTCATACTCCACAAAGATACGTGATAATGGCCGCGTTAATGTTGTAAATCAAGTTGCAGCCCACTGAAACTTACAGATTATTTAATTCATTTATACAGAACCCTCAGCGTCATTAAGAAATTACTGATGGGGAGGGGGTTGCAAAGTACATAATTGGTAATCATAACACTCTTACAGGTATCAATTGCAATAAAAAATTGCGCTATTTCACAGCAAGAGTAACAAGCATTGGACAAAGAAATCGACATACTTGGTGACAACGAAATAGGCTATGCTAGAAATGGCATAGTTTCCAACAAATCAGTCGACCAATTAACGAACACCAGTGAAGTGAGAAAAAATATACATTCATTTTGCACATCAGATATATTTTGTTTAGAAGGTACTGCGGTGTTATTTGCACTTAGCAACTAGAGCTTCTCAATTAAGCTGTCTTCTAGACAGCACCGGTACGACCACGACACAAGACTCGCGATGTCTCTAACGCTGGAGACGAGCCCAAATTCGTGTTATAGTGAATAAATACCGCCTTCATCGCCGCATAGTTCTGCAGCGAGGCGATATCTCTTCTCAGGTCACCTATACTCCATCTCACAATTACCTTGCAGCACTGCCGAAGCTACGAGGAGTAAACAGGCAGTGTCCTTGCGCAGCACGTAATAGAGTCCCGGCCTTAACTCTCATTATCAACGAGGTGCAAGTGCTTTAGCTGTGCTTCTCGCATGACGCGTTACGGCGATACGTGGCACGTTAGGCCCTTCACGCATGCACTTCGAAATTTCTGAAATAATGAAGAGATTACCGGCTGTTAGCCGTAATAACCACCCTAACCGCGGTGACGTACAGCAACATGGCAGCCCCCCATACACCCCAGACCACCCGCTTCGATCCGAATTCGGGCTCTTTACTGGCTCCCTGCCCGGACAGTCAGATATAAGTGGCATAATCTGTCATCGCTTAGTCTAATCTAACGCTGAGGGCAAATAATCAGGTATCTTCTATCGCAATTATTTATGTCGCTCGTTTGTTTTGGTGCTGCTAGGACTACTGAGGCGATGCCAAGCCGTAAAAGTGGTTTGATGTTAACTGAGCAGATGTCGCCACGGCATTAGCGTCGGTGATGCGTTGACGATGCGAAACACCCTGAATGTCTATATTGTTTTCTGTGCCAATGATTTGCTGTTCCACTCAAGAATGGTACGTGATTGCTGCTGAAAGGGCGTCGACCATGCTGACAAAAAAGAACTCGGTGAAAACGCCAGTATGAACGCTGTTATAAAAAGAACCGCGTCCTCACAAACGCCAGTGAACACGCCCTGCACGAGTGGGTTTCTAAACATAAAGAAATGGCGAGGTGGCGTTCCCGCAGAGGTTCTTGCGTTTTGTACTAACTGGAGGGAGTAAGTATCGACAGGGTAGGCGAGCCGACGCCAAAGAGACGACGAGCAGACGACGCGACGCGGATGAACACGTCTCGAGGGGGCTTTCGACTTTCCTATTGGCTAACAAGCCCTGCAGCTTCCACAGTGCTGCAAGGTACTTCTGAGATGGAGTATAGGTATCGATACACTTGCGGACGCAGTGTTGTCACCCAGAGGACGACAATACTGCCTCCGTGATTCTGCCGTCGGTGGCGTCGCGCGCTTTACCACATCGGCCATTCCGTACTTGACGGGAAACCATCGCTCTAGACCACTGTACCATCGCCGCTCTTTCTATGTTGCGGACCTTGCGCTGCGCCTTTGCTTGTCCTGGCACAAAAGAAGAACCTTCATTCTTCCTTGGGAGACACAGCTCAGCTCATTTCCGACAACAACAACAACAAAAAATATAACGAGATACCAGTGTCCTGCCTAGTATCGCGATACAATCGATAGAACGTAAAAGTATTTCACTACTGAGATACAAATACATTTTTCAAATGTATCTCGATACAGAAATACAGATACTCAAAAGTACCTCTGAAATAGTATCGCGATACAATCGATACAACGTAAAAGTATTTCACTACTGAGATACAAATACATTTTTCAAATGTATCTCGATACAGAAATACAGATACTCAATAGTATCTCTGAAATAGTATCGCGATACTCTTGTATCGCGCTACTGCCCAGCCCTGATGTATACCAGAAGTAACCAGGGTGACAAGCAAACACCGCGTTCCTTGGTGGAACCATGAGTGCCGCAAGACTCGGAAGGAACAGAATAAAGTGAGGGGCCTTTTGCGTGATCCTCCGACAGCAGAAAACCACATCAATTTTAAACAGATCAAATCGCAAGGCCGCAGAACGCGTCGGCAGCCTAGAAGGGACAGCTGGCAGAAGTTTATATCGGGCATAAACTCTTACACAGGTGAGGCCAAGGTCTGGAATAGCGTGAATTAAGTGAGAGGTCAACCAGCGTGTTCGTTTCCCTTAATAGACATCAAGGGGGGAAAGCCTGAAAGACCAAGCTCACTCACGGAGAGCATATTTCTACTTCGTATCCAGTTCAATACTATTCAGAAACTTTCCAAAGGTACAAAACGATAGTGAAACGAGAGAGGTTGGAATGAAAATCTACAAAGACTTAATCATACAATGAACCGTTCCGCTTAGCAGAGCGACAGGCACCACTTCACTGCTGCTTTCCCTCTACAATGTCATGTGGTTTTCCGGCGAGATCCCTACTTCCTGGAAAGAGGCTATTGTGGTACCTATTCCGAAACAGGGCAAGGATCCATATTCTGCCACGAGTTATGGGCTTGCAGCGCTCACAAGTTGTCTGGGTAAATTTCTTCGAAACAAAGATCAACTACGGGCTAATACATGTCATTTAAACAAACAAATTATTTAAGTCCCGTACCAGTGCGGATTTCGAGAGGGTTGATCCACAACCGACCAGTTAATAGACATTGAGTAACAGACTCGCGAAGCATTTGTTCATAAGCAATTTTTTTCTCTCGGTATTTCTCGACATGGAAAAAGCCTATGATACAACATGGAACTGGAATACTGAGAGACTTCTCACACTTAGGTGTGCAAAGTAAGATGTTCACCGTAGTCTATAGCTGTCTATTCAATCGCACATTTCGTGTTCGAGTGGGTAATGTTTTGTCCCGACCATTTGTTCAGGAAACGGAGTACCACTGGAGTCCTGAGTTGTACGCTTTTTATTAAAAAAATGAATTCCTTGCACATATGCACCCCACGTTCAGATGTTCTATTCCACGTTCGTAGATGACGTGCAGGTTGGCTATATATCTTGCTGTGTGAGCAGCAGGTTCAGCTTGGTTTGAACAAAGTTTCTGAATGGACAGAAGAAAACAGCTACATACTGAATTCACAAAATAGCACTGTCTTATTCTCTAGAAGAAGAGGGCTTCATCCCGATCCAGATATTGATTTTCATGGTCAGTGTCTGTCTGCAAAAGGGAGCATACATTGTTACACATAATCTTAGACACGAAGCTAACCTTCAAATCAATTATACAAAAAACAAGTGCTTAGAAACAATGAGTGTTTTCGAAAGTGTTGTCACGCACAGCGTAGGGAAGTGGCAGGAAGTGTCTGATGAATTTCTATAAAAGCCTCCTACGCAAGCGCCTATCCTGCGGCGCGGTAATCTATCAGGCCACTGCACCAAGGTGCCTTGAAGATGTTTGACACTGTCTTTATACGGGTGCATTTCGCACCAGCCCCACCAGCCCCCCGTGCTACTTCAATTTGTATAAACCAACTGACCCAGATCAAAGTCCTACTGCAACAAGAACCCTGTCTTGGTCTCACTCTACTCTGTTTTATGCACAGGTCTACTTACTCATACGGCATGTCGTAGTGGGCTGGGTGCCAAGGCAGTGCGAGGTCCAAGGCAGCGTGTTGGCGAACCAGCTTGCACATGCGTCTATGAAAGCACTGCCAATACATCTACAGGTATTCCTGCCCTAGACCTAAAAGCTTTTCTTAAATGAAATCTCACGGCTTATTGGCAAAGCACATGGGATAGGCACACACAAAATGAAATGCACGTTATCAAGCCTCATCTTGGTAATTGGCGGCCAGTATCTAAGTCGCGCCACACAGAAGTAACACTTACAAAGCTAAGAACTGCACGCACACACAGTGCACACTCATACCTTCTGTCCAGTGTTGATCCACCCATGTGCGAAAGATGTGCATTGTCATTCAATGCTGTGAAATAAATCCTATTAGAAAAAAAACACTTCCCATAACCATAATGAGAGCAAAAAAAACATGACTGATCCCCCCTGTCATAGGAATCGGCAAAACACGAAAGTGAAAACTGTCTTCACAGAAATACTGTTTATTGTGCAGTGTTTATGAGAGTTTGCAAACGTGTGTTGGTGTTTGGCAGCTATAGCATTGTTTCACGTGGATGCACCAATGTTGACGCCTAGTGGCACATCATGTGACGACTAACACCGATAATCATGATTTAACCGTTGTGGTAGCTGAAGTTGTTAACCTATACCTGGACACAGCTTATCGTGAATCCCGTGCCAAAAAAGGGCATCAACAAACACACAATAAACACTAGTACTTGATATGCACTTCTTCAAAGCGTCGTCAATTAAGGAGAGAAACGGCACGATGTGCGCTCCCGAATAAAAAATTGAAGGACACTTTGTACATTCCAAAGTGTGTTCGGCGAAAGCTTGTGGCCATTCGACTCACTATGCCATGTTTTTTGTTTTGCCGGACGGACGGATGGACGAACACAAAATGACGGACGGACAGAGGGACACATGGACGGACGGATGGACGGACTGACATGGGTGGACTGACGGACGGACACGAATGGACGGACGGACGGACAAAAACGGATGGATGGACGGACGGATGGAGACGGACGGACGGTCGGACAGACGGACACACGGATGGACGGACGGACGGACGGACGTGAGCATGAGACATTATTTTCGCCTTAAAAGCTACGAAACTTCTACGAGAAGTGTTGAAGAAGCAGACGTGCACCTTGGGTGTTGTGATGCAAATCCTTCTTTTGGTTCGTAATGGCCCTCTATGGCTGAGCCACTGAAAGTCTTATTAACGCGATAGCGTTAAAGAGCTCGTTTCGCACACTCTAAGAACTAAGAGAGTGCCGGGCACTCTCTTTGGGAGAGTCCCATATTTAACTCTCTTTTGCAGAGTAAATCACCTCTTTTTGAGGCAGAGTACAGTAACGCCCCCCATAGAGGGTCAGAGTACTCCACTCCAACAGAGTAACATAACTCTGGCCGAAGCAGAGTAGCATGACCCCACCCAAGGGAGTAGTAGTACACCGCACGGAAAAAAAAATAGCATTTCTCGGGCCAAAATTGGGCTTTAGAATTGCCTTTAACAATTTTAATCAGGTGCAGACCGTAATTATGGCTAATAACAAGCACTACGACAAAAAAAATAAAAAAAAATACTCGTTAAAAAAAAAAGACCCAGTGAGGCTCGAACCTACGACCACGAGACGCACATGAGATTGCGAAGGGGACACGCTACCGACTACGCCACGCTGGAAGACAGTGTATAGGGGGTTTATTTCTTCATGTTATAAGTAATGTGCGTGATCTGTCTTCATTTTCTTGTTTAGAACCGCAAATTAGAGTGTCTCCGCACGTCCGACAACCAAACCGACTGTATTTCATGTGTTTCTCTTGTGCTTCGCGAGATCGGATCGTCAATCTGACACGTTTTGCAGTATAAAACGATTAGCGTAACTGAATATATGCACGGCATTCGCACCGACTCGCTGAGCGGTCCGTCATTTCTGTGTAGGAAACACCGCACTTCCCAAATGCACACTGAACAATTCGGTTTTCTTCACTCCCTTGGACACATTTTCGGTCACTCTTGTTCACGTTCCGCGACTACAGCCATAATACTTCACGGTAGCCGTATCGTATACATTAGGCTTACGGCAGCAGTAGCGAGAAACATGAATGCCTATTGATATACGAAGAATGCAATAACCGCTTCAATTTACTTTCGATCGTGACCGATTCAATGAGGTCATATTCGCGTATTTAACTACACAAATCCCAAGCTAGAAACGCGGATATTAAAAGTTGCAAGTGCCTTCCATTTTGCTGAAATTCGCTGGAAGGCGCTGGAAACGCTGTTCTTTTTATTAGTCCTCTCCAACGTCACAACAAACAAATATTATGCTCTTTACTGCATATATGTGTGGTTATTATGAAGTGGTCATCACTCGCGATGTGTGGCGCTTCGATATATATATCAGGAGCAGGAGTATAACCGCGTTTTCCTCTCTCCTGCCTGAAGAGTATATGGGCATTCCACTCTCTCTGAGAGCGGTAGAGTATAAAGCACTTTCACTCTCTCCTTTCACAGAGAGTGAACAATGCTTTCACTCCATCCGATGCTCTGCGAGAGTAGAAGAACACTCTGAAGAGTAAATCGGCATTTTTACTCCTGCGATACCCTGCGCAGTTTTTACAGAGCACAAATTCCGGCGTCGGCGTCGGTGTCGGCGTCGTTGGTTGTGAGCGAAAAATCATCATCTTGTCCGTGACCGGAAAATCGAGAAAGATGCAAATAAAATAAATAATAAATATTTCCGGGTCCGAGTGAGGATCGAACCCGGGCCGTCCGCGTGGCAAGCAGGTGTTCTACCACACAGCCACGCCTCTGCTTGGAAATACAGTGAAAATAACTTGCTCTGCTTGGAAATGCAGTGAAAATAACTTTCATGCTTCGCAAACGCAACCGTCCTTTATATAGGCGTCGTAATATAACATGTAATATCCCAGGAATATTGCGTGGTACAAGCGTACATTGCCATCGGGCGTCAGAATATGTGACTGTCATAACGATTTCGTAGTTTAAAGACGGCCACCCATTACAAACGGCACACACCTTACTGCACGTATTCTCTTAAAACTACGTAGTGGGCGCATATCAAGTATGCACTAAGTGGTTGAAGTAGGCACTCGGGACAGGATATCGCTATCGCGTTCAACTCTTAAAGGCGAAGATTAAGGGTCCCCCCAATTTTTTTTGACAAAGCCGTTGGTTTAACAAACCAACACACGAAACATTTAATCAAGAATTAAAGTGAAAACTATATATGTACACAAAATTACACTTAGTAAAAAGTTCACTGCACACGGTAAACCACTCCTAATTACAACCAAAGCGTAAGTTCAATGATCTAAACTAGATTTTCGAGCTCTAATGCGGCTGAGCGGCCGAGCGGAGAAGAACCCGAGTTGAGTCTTACCAACACATGAATGCTTGACTGGTCGAGTCGACGTGGGCTGGCTGGCGACGGGGACACGAACGGACGGACGGACACGGGTGGATGAACGGACGGACGGACGGACGGACACGAGTGGATGAACGGACGGACGGACGGACGCCGGACGGACGTGAGCATGAGACATTAAAGGCTTTCGCCTTAATACGGTAACCTACGCCTGTGCTCATATATACACTACCACACTGCGCTTCAACACGGGACGCAGAGGTTCGTAGCTTGAGCCGCGAACGCGCGCAGGCGTTCCACGTCCCGCTGGCCTGTGTCTCGCTCCTCCAAGGTCCGACATTCGCCCGTCGACATCGTTGACATTGTGCAGCGCTTACTGCAGCAGTTTTATTATCGGTGGTGAAACGTCGTTGGTGCATGTGGAAGCTGAACTACTCTGACAACGAGCCGTCACACGCTAACACGAAGCGAAGGGCGAACAACATCACTGCGTCTAGGGCGACTCCCCGATGCTAGCGCGCCCAGTGTTTTTTGCTGCTATCGAGACGCTTTAACCACGGCCTCTGTGATTGCGAGTCAGCGCGCAATCGGACGCCATGCTTTAACTGCGTCGTTGACGGATCGTTCTCTATCGGCGCTAGTAAGTGTCATGCCGCATTACTTCTCGTCAGCGCTCACAGACGGCGGCACCGCTCCGATCGCCAACAGGCTGTGCTGTGCGAGAGAGAATGCGTGAGAGATATAAGGCGCGTTTGTACGTAGTCTTCGAACTTCTCGATAGCTCAGTCGACAGAGCACCGGGCGCTTTTCGTCGCGGCCAAGGAGTCGGAGGTTCGATTCCGGGGGGGGGGACTTTTTTCATACAGTTTCTTTTCTTTCTTGTTTGGCGGCGTCCTTTTTATTAGCGTCATATCCTTGACAAAAATACGTCATCAGAGTCTTGGTGGACATCGGCATAAAACACTTTCATGTTAAAATTGAAGGACACGTTGTAAGTTCCAAAGTCTGTTCGGCGAACGCCTGCCCCCATTGAGACGGGCTCGGTCAGAACGGATCGCAATGCGCGCGTCTCCCTACTTGCATGATTGGACACGCTTCTTCCTCTCTTTCATTCTTTTACACCCCTTTTCCCCTTCCCAAGTACAGGGTAGCAAACCGGAGTCCTCTGGTTAACCTCCCTGTCTTTCCTTTATCTTTCTCTCTCTCTCTCTCAAAGCGCGAACGCTGTAGAGTCCGGCGCGAGGCGCGACCGACGCAACCGGCGTCCATTGGTGCGCCCCGGCGGCCACCTGGCACCGTGCCAGCGCCCGGAAGGAGAGACGGACGGACGGGCGTGAGCATGAGACATTAAAGGTTTTCACCTTAATAAGCAGACGACTATTGATTTTTAGGGGTGAAGCTCCTTAGGGCGTAGGCTAGTCCGGCGTCGTCCTGCGTCGTTGTCGTCGTCGTAGTCGTCGTCGTAGTAGCCACCCCTGTGCGATGACGATGACGCTGCCATCATGGCACAGCACATGGAATGTGCCCGCTATGCGTCATAACGATGACACTGATGACGATGATGACGGTGATGACGATGACGATCGCGGTGCCATAGAACACATGGCATCGCGATATGGTCTCGAATGCATATCGTTTGACCACATGCAACCAACCACAATCCGAGGAACCTGCATCGATCTCGTCTTTGCAAACTTTCCACTACGACCCATCGAGGAACCGCTCTCCCTCCATTTCACCGACCATAAAGCCATAAAGCCATAAGACCATAAAGTTTGTCACGTCTCTGATGATGTACTGGGCGAATTTCACGGAAGATTCACGGCGCCCGGACCACTGAGTCCAAATTGATAGATTCCCCACGCATCGTACGTTCTACCCACGGGTGACAGCGCGGGAGCGGGGGCGACAAACGCGGCTAAAGCGGACATCAAACGAGTCGGCCCATGTCCGTCGCTCCGAGGCGTATGCGATAAGATCCCCCCGCCTGTTCGACCAGCCGGGGAATGCTCAAGAAGAGAGGAAACTACCCCCGCGTCTTTAACAAGCGTGGAAAGACGCGAGGCGCAGGGGGGTGGGGGGGGGGGGGGGGGGGGTTCTCATGCAGCCACTGCGACCTTTGGTTTTACGAGCGCGGTCGTCGCTGTCGCACGCGTTATCTCGCCATCTCAGCAGCCGACAGCGGGCGGCTGGCTCCTATACTCCGTTTCACATGCTGTTGGCAGTACTGTGGAAGGTACGTGCGCCCTTAGCCAATCACGAGAGATCGCACTACATAATTGTGTTCCTACGCGAATGTCGCTTCCGTGAATCTAACAAGTGGCCCCGCTTGTGTGGAAAAATGTCTACTATACTAATTAACTTTTTAATTTTGTAGCAGGTGGCGCTTGGCACCATCTTGATTTGTTCTGTTTATTTTTGGACGGGCCGACATCCGTTCCAAAGGAACTGACCCGGCTTTGCCTATCAATATTTAGTGTCACTTGTTCCTATGAATTTCTGTCGCATCAGAGCTTTTTTTGAATTGCTTACGCCACGAGCATAAAAAAATATTTACTTTAATCATTCAGTCAATCAATTTAAGTGAATCATTGTCAAATAACGAGCGAATCATTGACATTGAATCAATCAATCCGATGCTTTATTTTCCGACATAATAAAACATGTTTTTTTTTATGTTTGCTATTCTCACTGCAACAGTACTGAATGATCCCGTCCTGTACGCACCAGGTATATGATTGCCATGAGGCTGTTAGAAGGATTCACATCTCATCGACCTCGTCACAACTTGTATTTGGCGTCGCCGCTCCGCAGAAATCGGCAGCAACGTTGCACAATGTGCCTCGCTTCTATGAGAAATGCGTTCCGAGAACGTTCCTTGTACTTGAAGCCACGCTGCTTCAGCATCCTCTGCATCGTCGTTGTGGACACGGTCGGTAGCGTCTCGTCCTCTTCGAAGCGCTGCACCACCTTGGCGACAGTTGGAGTTTGACCTCTCTCGAAGCAGATGTACACCACCCATTGAAAGACGCTTAGATCAAAACCGTCCAGCTTCTTCATCCGATCACGGCCTTTCCGATAGGAACGGTTGTTCGGTGGTAGGACTCAGCCCGCGTTCCCCGCCAGCGCTTTCCACCGATAGAGCGTTCGCTCGCTCACCTGGATAGGTCTTTTCAGTCCTCCTGGTGAGCGAATCCACGCTTGTACTTTCCCCGCACTCGACGCGAAGCGCTAGCGTTTAAAGATGTCTGCTTCGCCAGCTTGGGAAGATCGCGCACTATCAATGGATGGCTCACCGGCGACAGTTTGTGGGACGCGTTGCAAACACACGACCAACTCGGGCGACGCCATGTTGCCGAAAAGCGGAGCATCACCACCTCACAACAAGCCTCCGCTCATCCGCGTCCATGCGGGCTTTTTCTATTAATTTCACGAATTATTAAAACACTTTGGACGCTTTGAAACATCAATCCGTACCATACTGTCACTTTATGCGTTTGTAGTGAGCAAAATAGTTCTGGATTGCTAAAATAGTTGAGGGACTATTTCCTGTGCTCACACAGCCCTGATTGGACGATAGAGCTCTGCCTTTGGCTGCACTGCCAACAGCTTGTGAAACGGAGTATTCGTGCTCCATTCTGAACGCGAGGAGATTATGCGAACAGTGTCCCTGGAGCGGCTGTATGCTCTTAAACCAGCATTTTGTAGAGTTGCGTGAGATCGGATCCAAAAGAGTTAGCTGCCAGCCTCACTGCGAACATTATTATTTGTTGTTATCGCATTCATTGCTTCACCCTTGCGGTGAGACTTTTTTTCTCCGCTGAAAACGGATGCAACCAAAAAACAAACTATGCATGCATTTAGGGTCTAATAGTTGATTCTTTTTATACAAGTATTGAAGGTTACTGATTGAATAATAATTAGATAATTAGTTACACGAAAATTTACTTTAATTACTGAAACTCACACAAAACAACACATTCCTTCATTTTCTTTTTTTTTGGAATGTAATGCTGAGTGCCTTAGAATTATGCCATGCAAATTTGACGCACTTGCAGATGCGCATCTTAATTCGCAACTGAAGGGATATCAATTGTTTCTATCTCGGGGATAATTTCCATCGCTATTTTCATGTCCTTGGTTATAGCTTACTTAATGGCACACGGTAAAGATCAAGAGAGCAGAGTTCAAGTAGGCTGAGGTTTTCCAATTTCGGTTACTCAAATCTTATAAAATACGCGCACTATTCAGCACCACCAGCTCTCTTTTAATAAAATCGCTTTTAATTAATTCGCTAACGGTAGAGCACGGAGTGGAAAGTACATATTTTTTACGGTGAACATTCCTTACGACGCACCTTTAGCAGGCGCCTGAGAGTGGTGGAAAGTGAACGCAAGGAGAAATGTGTTGCGATTGACATTGTTTTGCTTCGTCCATGCGGCTGAGTCATATGCTGGGGTCGCATCACCCCGTGTTTTAGATGTGAAGCATCTTATGGCGAAGCTTAATCCGGTGGCGGTGGTGGTATGCGGCGTGACCACCCTTACTGCGCATGCGCAAACCCTCTCAAAAAATAAAAATAAAAAACCTCCTCTCCCCCCTCTCTCTCCTCTCGGCATCTCTCCCCGCGGCAACCACACCCTCAATGCGCATGCGCCTCCCCCTCCTCTCTCCCCCTCCTACGCTCCCCCCTCTCTCCTCTAGGCATCCCTGGCCGCGGCGTCCACACTCCCACTGCGCATGGCCGTGCCCCCCTCTCTCTCCTCTCCTACGCTCCCCCCCCTGTCTCATCTAGGCATCCCTGCCCGCGGCGCCCACACCTCCCCACTGCGCATGCGCGTCCCCCTTCTGTCTCCTCGCCTACGCTCCCCTCCTCTCTCGCCTTCGCGACGCCGACGCAGGCAGCGTCTGCTAGCGAGTTTCTCGGTTGAAAAAAACCGGCAGATCCCACGCACTGTGGGAATCGATGTAATGCGAAGCAGCCAGCAAGAAGCAAATCATGCTGTACATAATATGCATGTCATTATTTACATCTTAGGACCTGTCATTTCTGCTGGTCATAAAGTCACGTCGCGGAATACAAATTTTGGTGTATATCAAGCTCGCGAACTGGACGCAAGCGCACCATGAGCATGGCATGTAAATGGCCATTGTAGATGACATGCATGCCAAGGTTTTCATGTTACCACCTGCCACTTATGTTCGCTTAATTTTTTTACCTCGAATCGCAGCGAGACGCGAGACCAATCTACCCCCGTTTCGCATGCGTTCGTATTCTCGCGCTTTGCGCATCGTGCAGACGTCATCCGCGTTCCAGCGTTTAAATTGACGGACACTATGTCAATTCCAAAGTGTGTTCCTCGAACGCCTGTGCCCACTTAGACGGGTCGGTCAGAATGGAACGTGATGCGCGCGTCTCCCTCCTTCCATGATTAGAGACGCTGAACACAGCGACGCTACGCAAGCAAAGCGCGAGCGCTGTAGAGTCCAACGCCACCGGCGTTCCGTTTGCGCGCCCCGGCACCCACCTGGCACCGTGCCAGGGCAAATATTTTTCTAGAGGGTGTTGGCCAGGGCAAGGCTGGAGGGACGGACGGACGGACGGACGTGAGCATGAGACATTAAAGGCTTTCACCTTGAAAATTTGGTGTATACCAAGCTAGCGAAACGACCACGAGAGTGTCAATGAGCGTGGCATGCAAGTCATGTTGTACATGACATGTCATGATTTCCATAATACCAATTTTCATTTATGCTCGTCATACAATCACGTCGCTCAATACCAAATTTGGTGTATATCAAGCTAGCGAAGCGGCCACGGAAGTACCATGAGCGTAGCATGCAAGTCATGTTGCACATGACATATGATGTTTTCCATATTACCACTTGTCATTATGCTCGTCATACAGTCACGTCACTCAATACCAAATTTGGTATATATCAAACTACCGAAACGGCCGCGAGCGTGCCATGAGCATGGCATGCAAGTCATGTTGCACATGACATGTCATGATTTCCATATGACTACTTGGCATTTATGTTCGTCATACAGTCACGTCACGCAATACCAGATTTGGTGTATATCAAGCTAGCGAAACGGCCGTCAGCGAGCCATGAGCGTGGCATGTAAATCATGTTGTAGATGACATGCAGGTCATCATTTTCATATTACCACGTGTCAACTATGTTGGTCATGCAGAAATGTCTCATCGTACCAATTTTTGGATATATCAAGTTAAGAAAACGGTCTCAGGAGCATTATGGCCATGGCGTGTAAATCATGCTTTTCACGACAAGTTATTCATGATTTTCATGATATGACCAGTCATTCATGTTTGTCATACAGTCATGTTATGCCATACCAATTTTGGTATAAATCCCAATAACGATACGGCCAGGAGAGCACAAAGCCGTAGGCGGCTAGATAGATAGATAGATACGCTCAAAGTCGCCGAAGTTCGCTAAAAAATGCTTCGCATTTAAAAACCGACTGCTCGCGCTGCACAACCGTTCACTGGGCCACCCCGTATATATGGCACTGGATCTTGACCTCCAAGGTGGTGCCGGTGGGAGATTTCTCCTGTGCGTTGTTGAACAATAAAAATTCGCAGCGTGCGCGTTAACTAAAAGCGGACTGCGGGTCTCTGTGTCCAGACGGAGTCTTCTGTCTCTCATTGCCCATTAGCAGCGATTGGCATGTTCCAGTAGGAAACACCACTCCATCACTGCGTGCTCTGCGCCTCCCAGGTTTTCTCTCCTGCGCAACGCTGCGATGAGCGCCAGCGTCAACGCCGCCGCCAGTGTAAGCGTTAGCGCCCGCTGCTTCGCATCTACACATGGTTCCCTTTATAGGCACACAACGATATTGCGACCAATATGCGGCGTTGGACTTCCGCTGCTTGAGGGACCTTTGTGCAACAAAAATACAAGACGCATATTGAGCTCTCGATTTCCCCGCTCTTTCTTTCGTCGTGATGTATGAGGCAATGTGTTCGGCAGAGTAGCAAAATTTTAATGCCGAATTCCTTTTCAGACGCAGGAACAGTGACAACTCTGAACCGTTGTTACCATAAGGACCCTCCCAACGAAGCCGTACTTACGTCGCCTTTGCCCGCCGGGGGTGGAGCAGTGGCTAAGGTGCTCGGCTGCTGACCCGAAGGTCGCGGGATCGATCGCGGCCACGGCGGTCGCATTTCGGTGGAGGCGAAATGGTAGAGGCCCCTGTACTGTGCGATGTCTGCGCGTTAAAGAACACCAGATGGCCTGAATTTCCGGAGCCCATCCACTACGGCGTCTCTCTAATCATATCGTGGTTTTCGGGACGTAAAACCCCAGATACTATTATTGCTTACGTCGCCTTTGCGAGATGGCGGCAAACGTAGTACGGAGCGCCTGGCCACATTTTTTTTATCTTTCGCATTCGTAGCACCACGTCTAGACTCAACTCACGTGTCTACCCTGCGTGATTCCTCGCATTCTTGACCGTGAAAAAGATAATAATATCTCGGGTTTTACGTCTCAAAACCACGATATGACATGGAAAGACGCCGTTGTTGAGGGCTCCGGAAATCTCGACCATCTGGTGTTCTTTAACGCGCACTCACATCGCACAGTACACGGGCGTCTACCATTTCGCCTCCATAATCGTGAAAAGGAAGGACAGCAGCTGTAATCGAAAAATTTCGATTCAGTATACCGTGGCACTGTTTACAGACTCCAGATGAGAAGTAGTACGCATATCTTTTTTAAATGCAATAGTAGGAACTGACCGTCGTCGTCGGCGGCGGTGGCGTCAACGCGAACGATGCAAAAAATTGGGGGACCCTTAATCTTCGCCTTTAAGAGTTGAACGCGATAGCGATATCCTGTCGTTAGTGCGCACTTCAATCACTTAGTGCATACTATGTAATGGGTAGAATGCTTTAGCCAAGAGCAATTATGAGCGGGAAATGTTTTCGAACTTGCAATGCGCCCACTACGTGGTCTTAAGGGAATACGCGCAGTAACGTGTGTGCCTTTTCTAATGGGTGGCCGGCTTTGAACCACGATGGATGGATGGATAGATGAGAAACTTTATTCTTGTCCGGCAAGGCGCACGTTAGCGCGCAGCGGACGACTCCCACGTCGGGACTGCCAGGCCTGAACCACGATGTCATTATGATATTCACATGTTCTGACGCCCGGTGGCAATGTACGCTTGTACCACGCAATATTACTGCGATATTACATGTTGTACTGTGACGCCTGTATACAGGGCGCGTGTGTTTATGAAGCATGAAAGTTATTTTCACTGCATTTCCAAGCAGAGGAAGTTATTTTCAATGTAATTCCAAGCAGAAGCGTGGCTGTGTGGTAGAACGCCTGCTTGTCCACGCAGATGGCCTATAGGGTTCGATTCTCACTCTGACCCGGAAATTTTTATTATTTATTTTATTTGCATTTTTCTCGACGTTTCGGTCACGGACAACATGACGATTTTTTGCTCACAACCAACGACGCCGCGGCCGACGCCCACACCTACACCAACGCCGACGCCGGAATTTCTGCGAAACGAGCTCTTTAACGCTCCCGCGTTAAAAATCACGCGACCATAGAGGACGTCATCAAGACGTCATTCTGTGATGCGACGTCACAGAGGGCCAGAATTCGAGATGTTTTATGACATCACATTACGTGCTGTAATATTACGACGTCATTGCTCAGCATCCTCACTTGGTCAAATTGGGCCGATTCCCGCACGCAGTGCCAAACCCGATGTGGTCCAGAAAGCTTGCATTGCCTCCGATTCCGGAAGCAGGGAAAGCCACGTTGGGTGCAGAAAAGGTATTGGGACAGGTGGAAAGGATCAATACAATCGGCTAGGAAGGGAAAAAAAGAACGAAAATTAAGATAGCCATCGCCATCGAGCTGTCTTAAGCGAATGCACAAGCGACCATGTGGCTTTTTTGTTTGTTTGCTTGTTTGTTTGTTTGTTTGTTTGTTTGTTTGTTTGTTTGTTTGTTTGTTTGTTTGTTTGTTTGTTTGTTTGTTTGTTTGTTCGTTCGTTTGTTTCCCTGTCGTGGCATGAATTTCGAAAGGTGTGGCGTTGTCGAAGAACTCGAGAAGCGTATGTTGGGGGGCCAGTTGGTGTCTCTGGTGTCTCTGGTGTCGTCTCTGGTGTCTCGTCTCTAGCGCAGTTCAATTTTTACAAAGTTGTCTAAGAAGGCCATTTATGACGCAGAGAGTAGAAGCTTATTCCAATACCCAGTTTACCGCAATTGGACACATAAAGTTCCTGCTTCAGACGCTTCAACGATAGTGGACTGTGATAAATCATGATCGCGAATCAAAGACGAGGACAGAGAGAGGCCCATGGTGTCATTCCTTTCGATGTTTTTTTTTTTTTTGTCTTTTGTTGACGTCAAGCAGTAAACACTAAATAGGTTAGACTCAAGTTTTTTGTCTAATAAATCAGAATGGTGGGAGCCAGCGCATGCTATGGGCCCGAGGATGCAGACTAACTCTGCGATTGTCCGCCTGCACCACGTGCTGTTCGCAATTTTTCAATCACTTTCAGGGCTAAACGTGCTTTGTGCAACAACAGTGTTGCTTGCAGTCCTCCCGGAATTCTCTCCATATTGTACAGCCTAAAGCATTAATCGCTTCTGTCTTTCATGATGACGTCGATGCGTCCTCCGTTTCTGCTTTCTTTGCGCGCGTTTTCATACCCATATCTTATGCATGACGACCTCCCGGTCTTGTCATATGAAGGGTGGCCTTAAAAGGAATGCCTACACACTACGACCCTCTCGACGGGGACGCTGCTATAAGCAGGACCACGGAAGCGAGCTGTTCGCTTCAATCTGGTTCCCAACAACGACGCCATATAAACTATGCAGGTGCAAAGACGAGGAGAGACTTCACATTTTCCAAAGGGTGGGAGGTGTGCTTGTTGAGAGCAGCCGCAGCGTACGCCGCACCACATATACTAGGCAGAGAGCAATGAATTCAGGAGTGAGGTGGGCTTTAAGAAAATAAAATAGCGATGATGGGAATTTCCGCCCGGGCAAAGAGGTAGTTATGGCGGGAATTGAAAAGCGCGTCGGTGCGTAAGCAGGCTGCGCGGCATCCGTCAGGTGATAAACGAACTACCGCACGGCACGCCGAAACTAGTGCGCGTAAACGCGCGATAGAGTAAGGGCCAAACTAACGGGGACGCCCAAAAATAAATTTTCTTCTAGCGCAAACAAAGCCGGCCTGCGAGGTGCAGGTGCCGCAATCGGTGCCGCATCGCTGAGCCGAAGTCACACGGAGTGCTACGACAGCCTGACGCTCAAGCGGCGTTGCGAACGTGTTTTGCGGTTCCTCTGTAAGAGTTACTTATACTATATCCGCACGGTATTTACAGTTCAGCCTTTTGAGGCTTGAAAGAGCACTTTAGAAGAACTGCGACAGCTGGTCTGTGCTTTATGAAGCGGTCGTCACTTAGTTTATGTCATACGTTTGATTCGTAGCGGCGTTGTTTATATGTGATGTTGTGATGTGTGTATTCTGTTGTCTTAGCAGGTCCATCGGTCGTCGCATTCTGTCCTAAGCAGAAAGGAGGCCCAGATCGAGATGTCTCTACCACGAAGTGGTTTTGTGCATCCCGTTTGTTCGAATTATTCCGCAGATTTCTTTCTTGGTTTTCGTTTTAAAATATGCGTAGGTAGGCTACGTTAGAGCCTGCCATAGGTCGGTAAACTCACTCATGAGTCGGCTTACTCAGACTCACTCAGACTCGGATCGAGCCGTGAGTCTGAGACTGAGTGAGTCCGGGTGAGTAATACATTGGTGAGTTTGAGTCCGATTGAGTCTAGCTGAGATAAATTTTAGTGAGTCTGAGTCTGAGTGAGTACACTTTACGAAAATTTTCGTGAGTGTGAGTCCGAGTGAGTCTGAGTGAGCTCCGCATTTTTGTGCTGACCTATGGTGATAACTAATGAACTTCTGGATTATTCTCATCCTTATGTCGACTTGTGTTTATACTCTCGTATACTCGCACATACTTCAACGGACTAGCCTTCATACGCCAGCTCAATATTTATTGATCAGAGGCGTGAGCCACGGGTGGGTTAGGTCCCTCGACGTCCCCCTGCACGCTTTTTCACGCGAATTCATGATAATATATCTAGTGAGTCATCTATTTCTATAAAAATGCCCCTACTGGATTGCAACCACTGATAACTCCTATTTAAATGTACGAGATCAAAAGGACGCCTAGTAGAGAACCGAATATGCGAGATATTACTGTTAAAGGGCATTGAAAGTTTGGTCTAAAAAGATAAATGTACGTGGACTCATGAGTCGACTCACTCAGACTCACTCAGACTCAGATTGAGCCGTGAGTCTGTGTCTGAGTGATTCCGAGGAAAGTAATGTTATGGTGAGTTTGAGCCCGAGTGAGTTGGGTTGAAAAAAATTGTAGTGAGCCTGAGTCCGAATGAGCCCGCGTGAAGAAAATTTTGGTGAGTGTGAGTCCGAGTGAGTTCTAGAGGCAAAATATATTTCATGAGTGAGCCTGACTGAGTTCCACATTTTTTTGCCGACCGATGGAGCCGGCTATCCCAACATCGTGATAGTAATATACAAGATGCACACAAAGATAAGAAAAATTAAAAGCCGGCAGATCCCACGCACTGTGGGAATCGATGTAATGCGAAGCAGCCAGGAAGGAGCAAATCCTGCTTTACGTAATTTGCATGTCATGTTTGACATGTTAGGACCTGTCATTTATGTTCGTCATACAGTCACGTCGCGCAATACCAATTTTGGTGTATATCAAGCTAGCGAACTGGACGCAAGCGCACCATGAGCGTGGCATGTAAATGGGGTTGTAGATGACACGCATGCCAAGATTTTCATGTTACCACCTGCCACTTATGTTCGTTATACAGTCATGTCCCTCAATACCAAATTTGGTGTATATCAAGCTAACGAAACGGGCCGCGAGCACGCCCTGAGCGTGGCATGCAAGTCATGTCGCACATGACACGTCATGATTTTCCATAGTACCACTAGTCATTTATGTTCCGTCATATAGTCACGTCACTCAATACCAAATTTGGTGTACCTCAAGCTAACGAAACGGCCGCGAGCACGCCCTGAGCGTGGCATGCAAGTCATGTCGCACATGACACGTCATGATTTTCATAGTACCACTAGTCATTTATGTCCGTCATACAGTCACGTCACTCAATACCAACTTTGGTGTATATCAAGCTAACGAAACGGCCGCGAGCACGCCCTGAGCGTGGCATGCAAGTCATGTTGCGCATGAAATGTCATGATTTCCATATTACCAGTTGTCATTTATGCTCGTCATACAATCGTCACCCAATACCAAATTTGGTGTATATCAAGCTAGCGAAGCGGCCACGGGAGTACCATGAGCGTAGCATGCAAGTCATGTTGCGCATGACATATCATGAATTCCATATTAATACTTGTCATTTATGCTCGTCATACAGTCACGTCACTCAATTCACATTTGGTGTATATCAAACTAGCGAAACGGCCGCGAGCGTGCCATGAGCGTGGCATGCAAGTCATGTTGCACATGACATGTCATGATTTCCATATGACCACTTGGCATTTATGTTCGTCATACAGTCACGTCACGCAATACCAAATTTGGTGTGTATCAAGCTAGCGAAACGGGCGTCACCGGCATGAGCGTGGCATGTAAATCATGTTGTACATGACATGCAGGTCATGATTTTCATATTACCACCTGTCATTTGTGTTGGTCATGCAGAAATGTGTCATCGTACCAATTTTTGGATATGTAAAGTGAAGAAAACGGCCTCAGGAGCACTATGGCCATGGCGTGTAAATCATGCTCTTCATGACAATCTTGTCATCATTTTCATGATATGACCAGTCATTCATGTTTGTCATAGAGTCATGTTGTTTCATACCAATTTTGGTATAAATCCCATTAACGATACGGCCAGGAGAGCACAAAGTCGTAGGCGGCTAGATAGATAGATAGATAGATAGATAGATAGATAGATAGATAGATAGATAGATAGATAGATAGATAGATAGATAGATAGATAGATAGATAGATAGATAGATAGATAGATAGATAGATAGATAGATAGATAGATAGATAGATAGATAGATAGATAGATAGATAGATAGATAGATAGATAGATAGATAGATAGATAGATAGATAGATAGATAGATACGCTCAAGGTCGCCGAAGTTCGCTAAGAAATGCTTCGCATTTAAAAAAGATCGTGCCGTTTCTTGGGCAGTTGGGTTACATTATTGAAAGCAGTGTATCCTTTCAGTTGGAACAAAAACGCTAACCCTCTCAATAGACAAATTCGACGTACTCTTTCCCACATTACCTTGCACAGCGCTACACGATATCAGAAACTGTCAAGCGTAATTAGAATCGCAGCAGCTTGTCCTTTTCTTTTCCTTTGGCCCCATATAACCATTTACCTCGTCTTCATAGTTCCTCTTCCTGAGATACATTGTGTCTCCTATCCCCAGACGCGCGTATATCAACGCCATCACTCGTGAATATACACGGGTCGTCGCTAATGCGAACTAGATGACCTGAATTGCATCTTTCTGTATATTCAGGCACAGTCTTTGGTTTTATTGGTTCCAAGCTCCCCTGATAACGTTTAGGGTGTTGTTTCTAGTAGAAAAATTGCCTGGTGGCTCCTTTCGCTCTTGTCCCAACCAGGAGCTGTTCCTGAGCGTTGGGCTACTTCATTAGGGGAAACATCGACGTGCCCCATAATTACTGCCTCAGTTTATCAGCTCCGCTAGATATTACGTGTTATGCCTCTTTGTTTATTAAATGCACGGCGAGGTTGGTCCAACGCGATAAGGTACTCTACCACGAAATCGGGGGCGATGTCGAATAAAGCTTAGATTATTCAACCCTGTCGATGTACCCCAGTGCAGCAAGTTGAGCGTTTGCGTTCCGTGCAATTTAGAAAATATCACGACCTTTGTTGCTGTTCTATTTTTTGCAAACGATTCTTAATGTATAAGAAGACACACGAGCTGGTTGTCGCGCATTACAAATCGTAGTCAAATCCTAACCCGCAGATGCCCGACATACCACCAAATTTTTAACGCGATAGCGTTAAAGAGCTCGTTTCGCAGAAATTCCGGCGTCGGCGGCGGCGTTGGCGTCGTTGGTTGTGAGCGAAAAATCATCATCTTGTCCGTGACCGAAAAATTGAGAAAGATGCAAATAAAATAAATAATAAAAATTTCCGGGTTTGATTAAGGATCGAACACAGGTCGTCTAGGTGGCAAGCAGGTGTTCTACCGCACAGCTACGCTTCTGCTTGGGATTGCATATAAAATAACTTCCTCTGCTTGGAGATGCAATGAAAATAACTTTCATGCTTTACAAACACACGCGTCCTGTATACAGGCGTCGCAATACAACATGTAATATCGCAGTAATATTGCGTGGTACCAGCGTACATTGTCATCGGGCGTCACAAGATGTGAATATCATAACGACATTGTGGTTAAAAGCCGTCCACCCATTACAAAAGGCACACAAGTTGCTGCGCGTATTCCCTTAAGACCACGTAGTGGGTGCATAGCAAGTTCGAAAACAATACCCGCATTTCCCGCGCGTAATTTCTCGGAGTTTAATGCATGCTACCCATTACATTGTATGCACTAAGTGATTGAAGTACGCACTAGGGACCGGATATCGCTATCGCGTTCAACTTTTAAAGGCGAAGCTTAAGGGTCCCCTAATTTTTTACAGCGAAAGCTGTTATGAGATCACAACAAGGGTGCCGTAGTTGTCCGCCGCCGCCGCCGGTGTCCGTAACCGCTATCGCACGAAATAAGAAAAAAAAGCTTTAAAGAAAAAATGATCAGGATAGAACGGGGTTCGAACCTGGGTCCGCTTCGTGCCAGCCCAGTGTTCTACCACTGAGCCATGCCTGTGCTCGAAAACCCGGCGCACAAAAACCCTATACAAGCATTATGCGCGGGAAGGAACCGCGTTAACCCTTTGTAGGTCGTGCTATATTTTAGATGTGGGAAGCATCTATGGCGAAGCTAATCCGGTGGTGGTGGTGGTGGTGGTGGTGGTGTGCCGCGTGCACTTAGTGCGCATGCGCAAACAGTTATATAACAAACCTCCTCTCTCTCTCTCCTCTAAGGCATCTCGCGGCAACCACACCACACTGCGCATGCGCCTCTCCTCTCTCTCTTACACTCTCTCTCCATCTGCGCGGCGTCTAACTCTGCGCATGCGCGTCTCTCTCTCCTCTCCTACGCTCTCTCTCCTATACGCATCTGCCACGGCGTTCACACTCACTGCGCATGCGTGTCACCCCCTCTCTCTCCTCCTCCTACGCTCCTCTCTCTCGCCTCGCGACGCCGACGCAAAGGCAGCGTCTGCTAGCGAGTTTTTCTTGGTTGAAACCGACTGCTCGCGCTGCACAACCGTTCACTGGCCATCGTATATATAGCAATGGATCTTGACCTCCAAAGGTGGTGCCGGTGGAAGATTTTTCTCCTGTGCGTTGTTGAACAATAAATTCGCAGCGTGCGCGTTAACTAAAGCGGAGTGCGTCTCTGTGTCCAGTCGGAGTCTTCTGTCTCTCATTGCCATTAGCAGCGATTGGCATGTTCTAGTAGGAAACTGCTCCATCACTGCCTGCTTTTTGCGCCTCAGTTTTTCTCTCCTGCGCAACGCTGCGATGAGCGCCAGCGTCAACGCCGCCGCCAGTGTAAGCGTTAGCGCGCTGCTTCACATCTACACATGTTCTAGCGAGATGTGTATTTTTGACACGGTGATATAAAAACCGGCTGTGCTTTATTGATATAAACTAGAAAGAAATAGTATGAAACAAATTTCATCAAAAATCGAGCCAGTAGTTTACTGAAAAAAGTGGGACATATATGTCCCACTGACTCATGAGAGTGTTTTCAAAAAGTGGGAAAACACTGTCCCACTGCCTCATGAAGGCACCATCTCGCGATTGCATCAACGGGAATTTTGGGATGAAACGGCCAGAAGCAAGTGGCACAGAGTATCACTTCTAAAGTTGTGAAGAGAAAAGTTGTGCGGACCTCATTTCAGCAGGAGAAGGCCACCTGCAGTGGCGTCTCTTGAGGCTTCAAAGCGCTGTGGTATGTTCCTGTAAAGCTTACTTCACCGCATGCATCAACCACTTTTTTTCCGTCCATTTGGCTGTCCTTGCTTTTGCTGTCGAAATTGTCGAGTACAGATGTTATCCCCGAACATGTGCCTACATTTCAAGAGGTATATGATGTCAAGAAAAATATTTCCACGCATTAATATCCGCAATTGCGTTACGGGATTAGCGGCATAATTTTGCAGGGGATTGATCAGATCCATTTATCGGTCAAGTTATTTCGCAAATTTACAAAAAACACGTGATGACTGGAAGCTAAGGTCGCCTTTCTCAAAAACCAGAGAAAGAGGAAATTATCCGGCATTTAGATTGGTTAGTTCTATGTATCTCAAGAAGAGGAAAATTCAGAAGCGATCAAAAAAATTGCCGAAATTCAACGCTATTGTAATACTACGTCCGCCCTTCGAAAGCGTGGTAAAAGAATTTTTTTCGAGATTACGAAGACTTAGGTAAGATATGAGCGACTTAATGTTGCGCTAATTGAAACGGGTGATGTGGGAGAAATTTTTTTCTGTAGACGGAAAAGTGGGACATATGTGTCCCACTGCCGCACGAAGGGTTAACATGCGCAATATAACGTGGCAGAAGAGTGAAACGACAACCAGGCGTCACAGAATGCCATTTGTCTAACCAGGCGTCACACAATATGAATTGCATTACGAGGGGGTCGTTGAATGCTTTCCAACCCATTACAAAGGGCTCAGCCATAATTCTTCGTCGTCATCAGCCACCGAATCAATTAATGGAGTAGAGGGTACCTTGCAAGCGTACTTGTATTAGTAGCCCCAAGATAGATTGCAACGGGTTTTAGAAATGGTGCTCTCCCAGCTTTCGCTGTGACTGTGCTGCGCGTTCCGCGCAGGCCTGGCGGTTTTTTTTCTATTATATATCAATGCTATTGTTGATGTTATTCACCCTCGTGTAGAAATAAGATTGTTTGCAAATGTTTGTGTTTTGTTTAAAGAAATTAGTTCTACTGACGATTACAATGATCTGAACCCTAGTCTGTGCAATGTACATCAATGGTGTAACGAATTGGGAATGTGTTCTAATACGAGAAAATGTGTCCCAGTAATACGCAAAAAAAAAAATCCACTACCATATACTTACATATTAGGGTCTTCACAACTACAGCAAGTAAACTTCTACAAATATCTCGGTGTGACACTGAGTTCTATGTTATATTGGAATTTCAATATTAATAATGTATTGTTCATCTGCCTTTCGGAAACTGTGTCTGCTTAAACATACACGTAAAAGTGCTCCCACAATTGTTAAACTACTCTGCTACACCGCCCTTGTGCGACCAACACTAGTGTACGCGTGCATAATATGGGGCCCTTACACTAAGCGTATTATTTACACACTTGAACGTATTCAAAGAAAGGCTGTAAGAGTAATATTTAAGAAATGTGCCGCGTTGGACTCACACCCTGATTTAATGCAAACCAATGGTGTTCTCGTATTGCTAGCACGAAGGAGAAAATCTGGATTAGAATTTCTTTATCAACTTTCGAACAAAAACTAGCTATAGATCCATCCTCGTATTTGACACCCCTAACTAAGCAGGCCCACCTGACACCACCGCCTCGACGCCTTAATTCCATCGTGTGCTTGCACTGACATATTTAAGTTTTCATATTTTCTGAGAACCATTCGTGAATGGAACTGCCTTACGAATGCATGTGACCAGACTACAAAATGACGTTTTTTACCCTGTGTTTTTTTTTTTGTCATTGCCAATTCCATTGTATTTATATTTGTACTAACCACCTTGCTTGGACCATGAGTCCCCACATTATTGAAATAAATAAATAAACAAAACTTGTTCTTTTCACTGAAGCTACTAGTTAACTGATACCAAGACGCTACTTAACCACTATAACCACTAGAGATGACCGTGACCGATTCATGCTCATATTTCCTTACTGGGAACTGCTTCTAGTGCACGACCCTTTATATCCAACTTATCCATACAGCGAGTCGTCCTTTTCTTCCAATAAAAGGTCACATTCATTCATTCAATTCGTATCCAACTTGAGCATACACAAATTCGCATTCTATTTGCAGAAAAAAAGAACAGAACAAAGTTATTGAATTAATTGTGCATGAAGATAATGGCGCACGGATATGGTTTCCGTGACACCTGAAATATTGAACTCTTGGGGCATTTACGCAAAATATTTCGTTTCCGTTTGTACAGACTTTATAAGAAATGAACAGTCTGTGCATGTGCAACGATGGAATCACATATAAATAAAGGCAAAATGCCGCGACATTAAAAGAAACCCCCCTCAGAAGCAATGGGAACTAGAATATCATGTACAACAGTGTTATTACGTGGCGAGTCCCTAAGTCACAGTTTTATTGCGGATAGCAATTAATGGACAGTCTCGACGGGTTTTTGCCGTCGCCGGCGCCACCACCGTCATTTCGCGTATAAAGTCCAAATTGATAGATCCCCCAGCGCATCGTACGTTCCACCCGCGGGCTAACAGGTCGGGAGCGGGCGCGACAAACGCGGCTGAAGCGGACATCAAACGAGCCGGCCCATCTCCGTTGCTCCGAGGCGTATGCGATAAAAAATCCCCCCGCCTGTTTGACCAGCCGGGGAATGCTCAAGAAGAGAGGAAACGCCCCGCGCGTCTTTAACAAGCGCGGAAAGACGCGGTGGGGGGGCGAGTCCCTGACGCAGCCACTGCGACCTTTGGTTTTACGAGCGCGGTCGTCGATGGCGCACGCGTTATCTCGCAATCCCAGCAGCCGACAGCGGGCGGCGAACAGTGTCCCTGGAGCGGCCGTATGCTCTTAAAACAAGCATTTTGTAGAGTTGCTTGAGATCGGATCCAAAAGAGTTAGCTGCCAGCCTCACTTCGATTAACATTAGAATTTGTTGCTCTCGCATTCACTTGCTTCACCCTTCGCGGTGAAACTGTGACTTTTTTGAAGTCCCAGGCAGGCTTGTTGGTCTTTGCTAAAATGCTCGAAAATCTGTTTGATTAGTCTCTTCTGTCTGTTTTGTTACGCGGTCGTCATTATACCTACTGTCCCTTTATCCGTGGTCTCGCTGCCTTGCCAAGGCGAAGATAGCACCTCACCATCACTTGCACCACAATGTGAAAAGGAAGAACAACTATGTCCACCACTGTGAATCAAAATGCGTCCCGCGCGACAATTGTGGAGTTAAGGGTTCGAACGCAGGAACTGCTAATCCAGTGATGACCATAGGTCGGCAAACTCACTCATGAGTCGACTCATTCAGACTCGCCCAGACTCACATCGGGCCGTGAGTCTGAGTCTGAGTGAGTACGGGTGAGTTATACTTTGTTGAGCTTGAGTCCGAGTGAGTCCGGTTGAGGCAAAGCTTAGTAAGTCTGAGTCCGAGTGAGTTCGGTTTGGGTTCGAGTGAGCCCTCGGCGCAAAATATATTTCTTGAGTGAGTCTGAGTGAGCTCCACCATTTAATGCCGACCTATGGTGATGACATTAATTTTCCTTGCTTTCTTTTTGCATGACGGTGTTTGTACCCTACCGCAGATATTAATTTACTGCTTCCTGTTGCGTCACTGCAATTCATGACATATAGTGACTGACTGTTAAATGCACAAAGCTGGCTTAACAGTGCACCGCAAAAGAATGAAGTAATTGGTTAGTCTGCGCAGTATCTTTCTGTGTCCCTTCTTTCGTGGTGTCCTGTTTCCCGATTAGGCGCGTTTAACACTCGTTTATTACAGTTGCGATGAACCCACAACAAGCCCTCCAAGGCGTTCTGATTATATGGCGCGTACTTCTCATTACTTCGTGTTTGCAACTACTCTCTAATATACGTTCCATGCTTTGAATGAGTGTTCGTGTAGTTCCATGGCTTGCTGAGAAAAAAGACGCACCGGGGAAAGTATTCCATGAAAGATCAAGCATGCTGCCGCAAAGGTCAGGTAGCTACTGAGCGCATTTTAGTTAAATGCTGGGAGCCGTGGAAGGCGTTTCACTCAATGACACGTTTGGGTTAAAACCAAGTTAATGTATTCACCGGTCGGCGGCAGAGATAAGCAGGAGTCATTAACGTCATTGGCTGAAGAACTGTCAGGCAAGAGATTGATAGAATGATAGTGGTTACAGGCGTACGTAATTTTACACAAGCCCGCCACGAAGAAAAGACATTCGCACACGATTACCCCTTTCGCGAACACACACAAAAAAAGAAAAAAAGTTTTCAAAATAACGGAAAACTTTTGTTTGCTTAATTTGAAGAGCTTTTTTTTTTTCTGAGTAAAACGGTACCATCTTCGCAATTCAATGGCGTTCCTTTATTTCACTAAACGCGTAGAAAAAAATGACTCGAAAGTGGCTTCAGCAAGTCACAATTCAATGAAAAATTACACCATCTCCCGCTAAAGCGAACCATGTGTAGATGCGAAGCAGCGGGCGCTAACGCTTACACTGGCGGCGGCGTTGACGCTGGCGCTCATCGCAGCGTTGCGCACGAGAGAACACTGGGGAGGTGCAAAGCACGCAGTGATGGAGCGGTTTTTCCTACTGGAACATGCCAATCACTGCTAATGGGCAATGAGAGACAGAAGTCTCCGACTGGACACAAAGACCCGCAGTCCGCTTTTAGTTAACGCGCACGCTGCGAATTTTTATTGTTCATCAAAGCACAGGAGACATCTCCCACCGGCACCACCTTCCAGGTCAAGATCCAGTGCCATATATACGGGGTGGCCCAGTGAACGCTTGTGCAGCGCGAGCAGTTGGTTTTAGATGTGAAGCATCTTATGGCGAAGCTTAATCCGGTGGTGGTGGTGGTGGTGTGCGGCGTGAACCACCCTTACTGCGCATGCGCAAACCCTTTAAAAAAGATAAATAAAAACCTCCTCTCCGCTTCTCTCTCCTCTAGGCATACCCTCCCTGCGGTAACCACACCCTCACTGCGCATGTGCCCCCCCCTCCTCTCTCCTCTAGGCATCCCTGCCCGCGGCGTCCACACCCCCACTGCGCATGCGCGTTCCCCCCCTCTCTCTCCTCTCCTACGCTCCCCCTCTCTCGCCTCGCGACGGCGACGCAGGCAGCGTCTGCCAGCGAGTTTCTTGGTTGAAAAAACCGACTGCTCGCGCTGCACAACCGTTCACTGGCCACCCCGTATATATGGCACTGGATCTTGACCTGCAAGGTGGTGCCGGTGGCATATTTCTCCTGTGCGTTGTTGAACAATAAAAATTCGCAGCGTGCGCGTTAACTAAAAGCGGACTGCGGGTCTCTGTGTCCAGTCGGAGTATTCTGTCTCTCATTGCCCATTAGCAGCGATTGGCATGTTCCAGAAGGAAACACCGCTCCATCACTGCGTGCTTTGCGCCTCCCCAGTCTTCTCTCCTGCGCAACGCTGCGATGAGCGCCAGCGTCAACGCCGCCGCCAGTGTAAGCGTTAGCGCCCGCTGCTTCGCATCTACACATGGTTCTCTTTAGCGGGAGATGGTGTAATTTTTTAAAGACGATAGTTTTCTTGGGATACTTCATCGCAGAAATTTTGGTCTGTCTGTCTGTCTGTCTGTCTGTCTGTCTGTCTGTCTGTCTGTCTGTCCCTCGATTCAGCCACCCGGCCAAAGTTTAACCACTTTCTGAACGCCCATTCATCTTGCATAAGCGGCTGCGTTCATACTTGTGAACATTGTCGATCAAAAAGCAAATGTTACGCATTACTGAGGCGCAACATCAATACGTTAGTATTAGATGGTGTGTTTCTTTATTAGAAAATACATAGATACGTAATTTTAAAGACCCTAGTGTTTCTTAGGCTGCGCTGAAAATGCCACGCTATGCACGAAAGAGCCTGGCAGGGGCCCTGGGTTCTGCACAAGCTCGTGTTTCCCGATGCTACTGCCAGATGGCTTCCATATCTCACGCAACGCCTCCTCTATATTATCAATGCCAGCCACATGCGGCCGATTCAACGTAGCTGTCTGAGGCAAGGCAAAACATAATAGTACGGCCGGCAGAAGACTATCGTCTTTCGACGACATTAGCAGCGAAGTACGCAGATACGCGGCCAATTTTTTCAACCAAGAAACTCGCTAGCAGACGCTGCCTGCGTCGGCGTCTCGAGGCGAGAGAGGGGGGGGAGCGTAGGAGAGGAGAGAGAGGGGGGGGACGCGCATGCGCAGTGGGAGGTGTGGACGCCGCGGGCAGGGATGCCTAGGGAGAGAGAGGGGAGCGTAGGAGGGGAGAGAGGAGGGGTGGCGCATGCGCAGTGAGGGTGTGGTTGCCGCGGGGAGGGATGCCTAGAGGAGAGAGAAAGGGAGAGGAGGTTTTTTTATTTTTTATTTTTTTTAAAGGGTTTGCGCATGATAAAATGGTCACGCCGCACACCACCACCGGATTAAGCTTCGCCATAAGATGCTTCACATCTAAAAATCTGCCATTTCCACGAGTGAATCATGACGAGTGGGCGAAGCACTGGGGATCGTTCTTACCGTAAATCACCCGTGACATTGCACCCACTCGAGCATGTAAATGAGTGACAACGCGTGTGTACAGCACATACAATGTGTTTTTGCCGTTGAGCCGCCACTTCCCACGTCCTCAACACCGGGGTAGCAGCTTGTTGTCGGCGTTGCCGTTTTGCCTTCCGCGGGCGAGAGCGCGTTCACGATCGTTTTCTTCCATGGCGGAAAGAGAATGTGTGGTCTGGAACCGCGCTTATTCTTCATCGTCATCAGCGTCATTGTCATCGTCATGGCATATAATGGTTACCTTGCATGTGCTGTGCCGTGATCGCAACGTCGTCGTTAACGCACTAGCGTGGCTACACCGGGGGAGTGATGGACAAGCCTCGACCTAAAGAGCTTCGCTCCCAAAACGGAAATAAAATGAAAGCCGAGACACAAATGTCCTAACATGGACAAGTGTGGCCATCTATCGTCAAGAAACACAAGTATGGCGAGTATAGCCTTCATTGGTTTCGTGCGAGACCAATTTCAAGGCGACAGCCTTTAATGTCTCATGCTCACGTCCGTCCGGTGTCCTTCCATCCGTCCGTCCGTCCGTCTCGCTGCCCGTCTGTCCGTCCGTCCGTCCGTCTGTCTGTCCGTCCATCCGTCTGTCCGTCCGTCTGTCCATCCGTCCGCCCGTCTGTCTGCCCGTCCGTCTGTCCGTCCGTCCGTCCGTCTTTCTGCCTGTCTGTCCGTCCGTCCGTCCGTCCGTCCGTCCGTGCGTCCGTCCATCCGTCTGTCTGTCCGTCCGTCCGTCCGTCCGTCCGTCCGTCCGTCTGTCCGTCCGTCCATCCGTCTGTTCGTCCGTCCGTCCGTCCGTCCGTCCGTTCGTCCGTCCGTCCGTCTGTCTCACCGCCCGTCCGTCCGTCCGTCCGTCCGTCTGCCTCTCCGTTCGTCCGTCCGTCCGTCTGTCCGTCCGTCCGTCTGTCCGAGCTCTGGCACGGAGCCATGTGGCCGCCGGGATGCGCAAACGGACGCCGGTCGCGTCGGACTCTACAGCGCTCGCGCTTTGCTTGCGTAGCGTCGCTGTGCCCAGCGTTTGCAATCATTCTGACCGACGCCGTCTCAATGGACACAGGCGTTCACTGAATACACTTTCGAATTTACAAAGGGTCCGTCAATTTAAGCGCTGGAACGCGGATGGCGTTTGCACAATGCGCAAAGCGCGAGAAAATACTAACACATGCGAACGGAGGAAGATTAGGCCTACTCTCGCGTCTCGCTGCGATTCGCGGTAAAAAAATAAAAAAAGAAAACACGCACTCATTCGGTTGGTGTGTTATCCCACTGAGAGTGCAAAAGATAAAATACATGGCATAGTCAGTGAAATGGCCACACGCTTTCGCCGAACACACTTTGGAATGTGCAAAGTGTCCTTCAATGTTTCATTGATGACGAGTATAGTCATCATCGCTCATTTTGATACAAAATCTCATGACGACTGTACTCGTCAACGGTAGCGAAAGGGTTAAAGTGATTTTACCTTCTCATGACAGGCTTGTATTCTAGCATGTCTATACAATGGTTCAAATACGAAATCTGAACCTTTCAATAGAGTGCTAACACATAACAAAAAGAAAAACCGTTGCCAAATGTGAGCTTACCATAAAACACTCCTCGCCGCATAGCTAAATATCTTATAATTTATTGAACTTCACTTTTGTGATCTCATCGGGCTTAAATATCCGTCAGAAGCGAAGTGATAGGCAGTTTTCTGGAAAAAAGCGCCTCTGTGCCTCTCATATTTTGCTCACGTCGTTACACGGAGTGACGAATACTCATGTCATTTCAACCTGGCCAGCCGGAAACACCACATTTCCATTCGTCGAGTTGCGTATGATTTTTGTGTATTCTTCGTCTTCTTTTTTCTCTTTTTTTCTCTTTCTTTGTCTCTTTCTTACGAGACGGCCCCTATGTTCTCCTGCATTCCTTCACAAAGAGGCGCTGCTCTAGTCATGCCTTCCAAGTACACTTAGAGTTCTCGCGCTGTCGCTGATAACGTTTTCCGGCTTTACTTTTGTGACGACGGCGTTTTCGAGCATACGTACAACGGCCGTGGATCAGCCGTAAATGTTATTCGGGATCGCGGCTGAGTGAACAGGCAAAGCAATGTTTTAACGTCTATGAAGTATGAAATCTATAAAAGAATCAGAAAGTTACGCCGCAGAACGTACGCATGCACACATACACCTCGAAAGAGAGACAGGGAGACAATACGAAAAAGCTTGAAGTTCGGGACAGTCCTTGTATAGACCGCAAAATAAAACCGCATGCCTGCGCGGAACGCGCAGCACAGTCACAGCGAAAGCTGGAAGAGCGGCCTTTCTAGAGCCTTTTTTAAGCACTCTTGGGGCCACTACTACCAGCACACTTGCATGGTACCCTCTAAGCCAGGGGTCTCAAACTCACCTCAGCCAGCGGGCCGCAGTCACACGATTTGGTCCCGCACGGGCAGGGCAGGGCGGGGGGGGCGGCAGTGAATAAGGTAAGAACGGGGGGGGGGGGGGGGGGGGTGAGGAATTTCGAACAAATTGTCAGTAAACATGGCCATTTAAAGGAAAACCTTTCCCATATCACCCATGTACGGGTCATTTATGAAGGAGATATGGCGCGAGGATTCTATCAGCATACCCATACCGATCTCCAAAATCACTAAAAGCTGCATGCCAATTCTGGAACATAGTTTTTGTTTCACTGTTACGTTTCCAAGACAGGGCGACCACATGGGGTGCCTGAGTAAAACAATGCTTTAGACCTGTGTAGCTCACGAACAAACCTATTAGGAAAAAATTTTAAATTGTGGAGCGAAGACAGTCATGTGCGGGCCGTGGGCCGCAAGAGAGAGACTCGCGCGCCGCATGCGGCCAGCGGGCCGCGTGTTTGAGACCCCTGCTCTAAGCCATGAACCATAATTTTTGTGTAGTAAGGAACTCCAGGCCGTCCAGAGAGCCCACGACATCGCGACGGAACTTCGACTTCCGGTCCCTTCGTGGGCGGAGCCACCGACTTGATCTGGGGGGAGCCTCTGGCTCCTCTCAATATCAGTTCCTCAGGACTCAAATAAAGTTCTTGTCATGTCATGTCACGGAAGCGTCCACTATGCCATTATTCGTCATTCTTCGGAGAAGCGTGGCACCCTGCTACGCACTTGTAAAGGCATTATATGCACTTTGTTGATGCCGTGGCTAACGACGATGAAGAATTATGCGTGACGCTTTTGTAATTGGGTTGGAGCACTCAGTGATCCACTCGTTACGCAATTCACATTCTGCGACACGTGGTCTTTGCTTTACTGTTCTAAAACGCATTATTACACATGTTAACGCAATTTCTTACCCGGCAGGAGGTCAGTAGCACAGTGGTAGAATACTGGGCTGCCCGGCCTATGCGAAGCCCGACCTATCTCTGGCATTTCTTATTAAGTTTTTTTTTCTTATTTCGTGCGATAGTGGTGACGGACACCAGTGGCGGTGGCGGTGGCGGTGGACAACTACGACGCCAAAATCGGCCCTTGTTGTGATCTCATAACATCTCTCGCTGTAAAGATTCTCACCTCTCTGATAATTTTCGTATTGTTCAAAACGCAGGTTCTTCCTCCGTGGGCGGCTTCTCTGGCCAGCTCAGACTCGTAGGCGTGAGCAGGAATGGTTGATCGGAGAAGGGGGCCACGTATGTGACTCGCGCGACTCCTCCGTAATCCAGATGGCTGTAGAGGTGCGGCCGTTTCTCCACGAAGCCACAGGCAAAAAAAGGACGCGTGCGCACCTCATCTTGCAAGCACGGTGTTTAGGTGTGGTAGCGCGCCTCGTATGAACCACAATAAGGTCAATCTTTCGAAAAGTCTCCCCGGAGATGTGGCATTTGTCATATAGGTTTGACCGTTATCTAAGGCGGCAATATTTTTGTAGGGAATATGTGCCCTGTCCTGGCGTTGATTAGGCAGCGCCCCTTTCTGTGTGCAACGCCAAAAAATCAGCCAACTCCGCTTGGTGGACACTGATGAAAGAGCGAAACTGGTGGCATACAGTGGGGTTGAATGAGGTTGGCTGAAGTGGGAATGAAGTGGTACGAAGTGGGTGACTAAACTGGGACGGAGTGGCGCGAGCAGTAGTGGTTGTAGTGGTAGGTAATGGGAGTAATGAGTAGCGGGAGGGGTGGGAGGAGTGACACATATCTGTAGTGGGAATTACCCACTTTCTGTGGGTAAATCACACTACGATCTGCGACGGTCCCCGGACACGAAAGCCTCGACCAAGATCAACTTCGCCATTAAAAATATGACACGACTGCTTTTCTTCGTAAAACCTTGATTCTCAGCGCATGATTTTACGCGAAGTTGCCTAACGAGTATCAACTTCAAGGCATGTATGCTCGAAACTGCTGAATTATGCCCTGCAGCGTAATAACGATCAGAACTCGCTGTATTAGAGCCCAGCTGCAAATAACTTCAGTTTTGAAAAGCGAGCGGGTTAGCAGAAAGAAGCGTGCCATACCTGGCGCTGCTTGTTAGCAACGCTCAAGGCATGTCACATCATAACGATGTGGCGAGCGTTAGTTTCCTTTTTCTTCACAAGAAATTGTTCTAGGCCGGGGTCCACCAACCCTTCGCTGACGTCATTTCCGTCATGGATGTGACATCAATAAAATGTATATGAATAGATGACAAAGAAAAACCAGAAGACAAAGTTGCGATGATTTGCATAACGTGGGAGAGGAACCCACGACCTCTCGGTCTGCGACAATAGGAGCCGGGCGGTCATCTACTGCGTTACCGACGCTCATGCATCAGTATTAACAAACACGCCTTATACCTTCCAAACCTTTACCTTTTCCCAATGGCCTTGGTCGCCGGAAGGCGGTGTCGCCGTCTGAGATAAGGGAAGTGAAGTACTGCGTCAGGGTATTAACGAGCGCCTACAGGGAGCCTTTCGGTAGTTTCAGCTTTCTGTAGAGCGAGAGACTTAAGCGGGCAGCGGAACGCCTTCCCGCGCTCACACCTCAAGCTACGCACACTGCATCTCGGGTTCTTGAAGCGCTGTGTGGTATACCAGTGAGCGCAAGTGTAGGTTACCCTATCAACCTCAGGAAATAGGCAGGGACCAGGCTGACAACTGGCACCCAAACGGGCACATATTTGCCTGAATGTCCGGAAAGTCCTGCACTGTGGCGATATCTCTTCTCGGCCCGCAAAGTTACCAAGACACTTTCGCGCTGTTCTCACCGTTGCTGTTCTCACCTCAAGTCGATCTGTTCTCACCGTTGAGAAGCCGAAGTCGGTCCCGATCTTCGAAATCCCTTTTGGACCCATCTTCAGGCCGGTCGGTGCAACGGCCAGACGGCTGAGGATTTTCCTACCCATATAGGCTGGCCATAATTACCTACGCGCAATGAAGCCCAATATGTCAAAACTGCACATTGCAAACAACGGTTTCCTAAAATCATGTTCATTGGTGGTGAGAAAGAAACAGGCGTCGAAACAGGGACAGCGTCTCAGAGCGTCCAATCAGAGATTACAGCAAGCACTCGTCGCCAGAGCCGAAAGGGTCGCGCTACAAGAAAGTCGGTCACCACCACCACCGCTACCAGCACCTCTTTCAGCATACCACAACAGGCGAAGTCGGCTCCAGTGGCGGGGGCGCCTGGTACTACAGAAGACCGTTTCACGCTTGTAAATTAGGAACGCACCCTGTCACGCTGGAGGGGGGGCTGAAAGTGCGACAAAGTTAGCCATCTTCTAGTCACTTCCGCCGCGACTACTGAAACTTCTTGTGAAAGCGCCGCCGCTTTCTGAAAAAAAAAGGAACTCACGCGAAATTTTGCGAAGCCTGTTTTTCAAAGCGGTATCCACGCGGAGGTCAGAATTTGGCGTGCTGCACTGGCCTTGACAGTCAGCGACTTCGTCCGCAAAGGCCGACAACACTGGCTGCGCGATTCTGCCGTCAGCGGTGTCGCCATTCTGTCCTTGAGGGGGAACCTTCGCCTTCCTTCCTATGTCGCCGACCGGCGGCGCGCCTTTGCTTATCTTGGCACAAAAATGAAAAACAATCTTTATTCCTTCTTCGGATACACACCTCAGCTCACTTGCGACAGAAAAAAAAGAAAGAAAATGTAACGACATACCCGTGTCCTACATAGTATCGCGATACAATCGATACATCGTAAAAGTACTTCACTGTATACTGAGATACAAATACATTTTTTCAAATATATTTCGATACAGAAATGCAGGTGCTAAAAAGTACCTCTTAAATACTATCGCGATACTCTTGTATTGCGATACTGCCCAGCACTGACCCAACCAGAAGAAAAAATTGCTCGACACAGGCCGTTTAGAAGGCCCAGGATACGGCGGTAAGGTTAAACCTTACTGTCCCAACGTGGGAAGCCACCTACCGTCATCCGAAGGGTTGATCTTTAGGACCAGAATAAAGTCTAACATTTATATACCATACGGATACTACGGTCCAATGATGTATAATCGCTGTAGAAGGTAATAGGCGCCGCTGTGTACTGCCATAAAAAGCACAAGGAATGGGAGCTACCTCTCGTTCCGTAAGACTAGAAGTTCTCGGAGGAACGTTCACCAGCTATAATTACCTCGGTGAAAAAAAGTGCCATCTACATGCTGCACTGCTCTAATGACTCTCCACGGAAAAGCCTACGCCTTCTTTCTATTTCGTAAAGCTTTAATATCTGAAGTCAGTATGAAAAACAACAGGTGAAAAAAAATTCTGCTTATTTTAAAGCTTTCTTTCTGCGTTGCTCCTCGACATTCTCACGGTTCGGGATTTCTTTTCGCTCTTGCAGTGGTGTCTGTTAATTTAGACATTCCCAGGCGTTTAATGGGGCTTTTGCCTTCCTCAGGCTTCTAATCATCGTCACCATCGTGAAAACTTCAAGCAGCGCGTTCTTCAACTTCCAGCGAAGGATGATTAGCGGTTCCGAGAGAGAATCTCGGATTTTCTGGCATATTCTTCACATTCCCTACGTGTTTCAACATAGGGCCGCTCACCCTTTGGCGACATCGCAGTCTGACTCCCTCTTTTCTTTTTTTCTTAATATACTCATCCTAAGAAGTGTTAAAGACGAAGCCGTACACTGGTTACCGTTATTTTTGTTATTCTTACTTTTTATGTATATACCCACGCTGCGCTAATCTCCCTGCGCCAGACTGCAAGCATTCCTCGCGCACGGCGCGAGCACTTTCACAGCAAATACAACAGCTAGACAACAAAATAATGCGTTTTAGGTGCACCGCAGTTGCCCTTCATTGTAAACACTTCCATCTGCTTCCACTTCCTTTTATCGCATCGTTTCTTGTTTTTGTAGTGTTACTTTTTATGTGCATACGTCGTTCTTGCTGTCTTCGCTTCACGTGTGTTGCTTCAAATGCTTAGCGCCGCTATTACTTTATATATATATAATTTTTTTTCATGAACACGCAGCGAATGCGAGATACGACTTTACTTTTCTTGTTTAGCAGCACCATTACAGCTTCCTGTGCGGTCCGTGCGAATACGGTTAGTCCGGTTGTGTTTCTGGGAAAAAAACAGGGAGCCGTGATAAGCGGGTGCGCCGTACAGGGAGCGAGCTACGATGGTCTTCGGAATAGCGTTTCTTTTCTTCCCGAGCAGTGGGAAACACGCGGCCTTTAGAATAGCGTGTCGGGGCATTGTAACGCGCTTTAAAACGGATGGCACATTAGAGTACTCCCTATAGGCAAACAAAAAATAAGAGAGAGAGAGAGAGGACCGTTGTCATGGTTGTTTGCTCTTTCTTTCAGGTAAGATTGAATTGCATTCGAAAGAGCGAGCTGTTTTGAAGTTGCGCTGTTTCTTCTCTTTCACGTACCACTACAAAAAAAAAGAAAAAAAAAGAACAAGCTGTACTTCTTTAAAAATCTCCTAACGTGGCACCATAGCGCACGTCCCTTGTCTGTGCTGCGCATTTCTTCCAAAGCGCTTGCTTAGCACGTTAAACAACCGCAGATGGTCGAAATTTCCGGAGCCCTTCATTACAATCTCGGTGATCGTAATATTGTGGCTTTGTACGTAAAACCCCAACAATTAATAATTATTCATTTATACGTACAGGTAAAGCTTTTCTAATGGCAACCTAGATACGTATATGCATGTACAATCGAGAGCAATATGAAAGCTAATTCTAAATTCGTTTTTAAGCTAGGAATACGAATGTGGCGTATTTGATTTCTAAGAGATTACTTACCGCTTGACGATTGTGAACAGCACCAAGCAATCTGGCACTGCCAATTGAGACGTCTAATTCAATCAATGATTCGACCAACGCGATCGCTCTTACAGCGGCCGACCGGTTCCCATTTGTTCTGGCTACTTCGAGATTGCTGCTTATTAAGGTAGTGACGTTCGTAGAGACGTCTTTCTCCGGAGTGTGGTCAAGCGCAAATCGGATGCGGGAAAACGTACGCTCGTAATAGGAATTATAGGCCGTGTTGCATCCTAAAATATTTGTTTTCAGCCCCCGCTTAGGCGCCCTCGAAGCAGACGACGGAGCCACTGTGGCCACGTGATCCTCCCTAGCACATCGTGCCTACGGTAGCGCCACCTTTTCCAGAGGTGCGCCTCGCTACCAAAGCCAGCTCAACCTTTTTGTAGTATGAGGCGAAGCATCCGCAATCTACGTAGATGGAAATGACTGGTATGTTATGACATCAATAACATGACATGCTCGTCAGTTGCGTCATC
>JALIZH010012620.1:0-105822 GCA_030522465.1 Rhipicephalus appendiculatus | reverse complement strand
CTAGCTGCTAGATTAACTTTTTCCCCGTTAGAATAAAATACAATCCGCCAGATTTAGCTGAAAATCTGCTGAATAGGCATCACTGCACATGATGTCCCGCTACGATCTCTCGTGTAGCTCGTGCGACCACAAGAGTCCCACCACCATCAGAGGGATCTGCATCGATATTGCCTTCGCCAACTTTGCACTACATCTCATAACTCAAGATCCCCTAGCCACGTACAGGGCTGGTCAAAAGTTCCCAGGCCACTATTCCATGTGTTCCTATGGCAGCGTGGCCTGGGAACTTTTGACCACCCCCTGTACTTCACTGACGAAAAAAGCTGTAATTTTCAAAGTGAAACGGGCCCCAGTGCTCATTGGGAACAACACTGCTTTGCGATCAGTCACGTACATTATTTATATAACTGCATCTATATGATCTTGTGTATATTGCATCGAAATGTAAACGATTACATCTTAGGTATATTGTCACGTGGTCGTGACGTCGACGAAGGCAGCAGGCGACGTGTCCAAGATGAAGCTGTTTATTTGGGCCGAACTTGTGGCCGAGAAACGGAAAGTAAGAATACAGCAATACACACGGTATGCACTGATAGCGGCGAACAGAGCGTCGGCCGTCGATCAACTGACAAGCTGTAAAGCGCGTCGGCATTTATAAGCGTGTCATCGAATATTCCAGTCTTATCACTGGTTGTCGCGAAAGCTCTGGAATAAGCTCGCGTGTTCGCGTCTTGCGCGCAATCTTAACACAACGATCTACAATAAACGCGAAGCTTCTAGAAAAATGAGGCGCGGTTTGCGCTGAGCATTGCTTACAGTCTTTGTGGGCGTAAACCGAATACAGCACAAGTATAATACAAAACGCGCGTGGCAATGCCCCCCTCTGAAAAAGCATCGTCCCGATGCTTAAAACAGAACACGGGGGGGGGGGATTCATGCAATAATAAATAACAATAATAAAGCAAGAAAGTACAATAAACAATAAGCACAAGCACGAAAGTACAATAATAAAGCAAAAATTACAGTCTTCAGGTTCACTAACGCGCGTAATACGGCTTGAGGCGCACGACATGGACGACTTCAGGTCGCGCACGGCGCCGCTGACAGTTCGTAATGCCGTCAGGGACAACCTCGTAGTCGAGTGTGCCGAGACGTCGAAGTACCCTGTACGGACCGAAGTATCGTCGAAGGAGCTTCTCGCTAAGTCCCCGTCGGCGAACTGGCGTCCAGACCCATACACGGTCACCGGGTTGGTATTCCATGTGGCGTCTTCGAAGGTTGTAGCGACGGCTGTCGGTCTTTTGCTGGCTCTGGATGCGCAGACGGGCGAGTTGTCTGGCTTCTTCGGCGCGCTGAAGGTACACGGTGACGTCGACGTTTTCCTCGTCGCAGACATTGGGCAACATGGCGTCGAGCGTCGTTGCCGGGGTCCTTCCGTAGACCAATCCATACGGCGTCATCTGCGTCGTTTCTTGTACCGCTGTGTTGTATGCAAAGGTTACATACGGAAGGATGGCATCCCACGTCTTGTGCTCGACGTCGACGTACATGGCCAGCATATCGGCGATGGTCTTATTTAGACGTTCGGTGAGGCCATTGGTCTGCGGGTGGTAGGCGGTGGTCCGGCGGTGACTTGTTTGGCTGTACCTCAGGATCGCCTGCGTTAGGTCCGCTGTAAAGGCCGTACCTCTGTCGGTAATGAGGACCTCTGGGGCGCCATGACGCAGTACGATGTTCTCGACGAAGAACTTTGCTACCTCGGCTGCACTGCCCTTGGGCAGCGCCCTTGTCTCGGCGTAGCGGGTGAGGTAGTCCGTTGCTACGACGATCCATTTGTTTCCGGAGTTCGACGTCGGGAACGGTCCCAGTAAGTCCATGCCGATTTGCTGGAACGGTCGGCGAGGTGGCTCGATGGGTTGCAGAAGTCCGGCTGGCCTAGTGTGTGGTCTCTTCCGTCGTTGACAATCTCGGCAGGTCTTCACGTAGTGGGTGACGTCGGCAGTGAGGCGAGGCCAGTAGTACTTTTCTTGTATCCTCGCGAGCGTACGGGAAAATCCAAGGTGTCCAGCTGTCGGGTCGTCATGCAGAGCGTCCAGAACTTCGGGACGTAACGCTGAAGGTACTACGAGGAGGGAGTCGGCCCGGAGTGGCGAGAAGTTTTTCTTTAGGAGAATGCCGTTGCGCAAGAAAAACGACTCCAGTCCTCGTCTGAATACCTTTGGAGCCATGGTGGCCTTGCCCTCGAGGTATTCTATAAGGCCCTTGAGTTCCGGATCGGCTCGTTGTCGTTCAGCGAAGTCATCGGCGCTTATGGTTCCCAAGAAGCAGTCATCATTAAGGTCGTCCTGTGGCGGCGGGTCGACGGGGGCGCGAGACAAGCAGTCGGCGTCAGAATGCTTTCGTCCGGACTTGTAAACGACGGTAACGTCGAATTCTTGAAGTCTGAGACTCCATCTTGCGAGGCGACCTGAAGGGTCTTTCAAGTTAGCTAGCCAACACAAGGCGTGGTGGTCGCTCACAACTTTGAAGGGCCTGCCGTAGAGGTAGGGGCGAAACTTCGACGTAGCCCAGATGATGGCGAGGCACTCTTTTTCTGTTGTTGAATAGTTGGCCTCTGCCTTGGATAGCGACCGGCTAGCATAACTGATAACCCTTTCCAGTCCGTCCGTCTTCTGCACAAGGACGGCGCCGAGTCCCACGCTGCTTGCGTCGGTGTGCACTTCTGTTTCGCCGTGTTCGTCGAAATGCGCAAGTAACGGAGGCATTTGCAGGCGTCGTTTTAGTTCTTGAAATGCTTCCTCTTGCGGTGATTCCCACTTGAACTCGACGTCGGTTCTGGTAAGGTTAGTGAGTGGCTCGGTGATGCGGGCAAAATTTTTGACAAACCGCCTGTAATAGGCGCACAGGCCGAGAAATCGACGGACGGCCTTCTTGTCGGCGGGTGGCGGGAATGTAGCGATGGCGGCTGTCTTTTGAGGATCGGGGCGTACTCCGGACTTGCTGATCACGTGACCCAAGAACAAGAGCTCCTCGTATGCGAAGCGGCACTTTTCAGGCTTCAAGGTGAGACCGGAGGTCTTGATTGCTTGAAGTACTGCGTCAAGTCGCCGGAGGTGTTCATCGAAGTTTGAAGCAAACACAATGACGTCGTCCAGGTACACCAGGCAAGTCTGCCACTTCAATCCTGCCAGTACTGTGTCCATAACCCGTTGGAAAGTCGCAGGCGCCGAGCAAAGACCAAAGGGCATGACCTTGAACTCGAAGAGACCGTCTGGTGTTATAAACGCGGTCTTTTCTCGGTCTCTCTCGTCGACTTCAATTTGCCAATAGCCGGTCTTGAGGTCCATCGACGAAAAGTACCTCGCGTTGTGGAGCCGATCGAGGGTGTCGTCTATCCGTGGGAGAGGGTACACGTCCTTCTTCGTTATTTTGTTCAGGCGGCGATAATCGACGCAGAAGCGTAGGGTTCCGTCCTTTTTCTTCACTAACACCACGGGTGACGCCCACGGACTCTTTGAAGGCTGGATGATGTCGTCGCGGAGCATTTCGTCGACTTGTTTCTTTATTGCCTCGCGTTCCCTCGTTGAAACTCTGTACGGGCTCTGACGTAGTGGCCTGGAACTTTCCTCTGTTATGATGCGGTGTTGTGCGACTGGTGTCTGTCGAACTCTGGACGACGACGAAAAGCAATCCTTGTATTGCAGGAGCAGGGTTTTGAGCTGATCTTGTTTATGCGTCGGAAGGCTCGGATTGACGTCGAAAGTTAGTTGATGAGCTTGGTTCGTCGTAGCATGTTCGGTAAACTCGGCGAGGGCGAGGGCGTCGCTGGTTTCCACAATGTCTTCGATGTAGGCGACCGTCGTGCCTTTGCTCACGTGCTTGTATTCGTTGCTGAAGTTCGTAAGCATCACTGTTGCTTTCCCTTCACGCAACTCGGCGATGCCTCGTGCGACGCAAATCTGACGGTTTACAAGCAGGTGCTGATCACCCTCGATGACGCCTTCGAAGTCTGCGGGTTGTTCGGTGCCGACACAAATGATGACGCTGGAGAGAGGCGGAACGGTGACGTGCTCTTCTATCACGTTCAATGCATGGCTCCCTGGCGTCGTCTCGGTAGGCAGTGCTTTTTCTGAGGTTAGTGTTATCGACTCAGACCTTAGGTCGATGACGGCGCCGTGTTTACTTAGGAAGTCCATCCCAAGTATTACGTCCCTGGAGCAGTGCTGTAGGATTACAAAGCTCGCAGGGTAAGTCCGATTATTGATAGTGACTCTTGCTGTACAGACCCCAGCGGGTGTTATTAAATGGCCTCCAGCGGTCCGAATTTCGGCTCCTTCCCAGGCAGTCTTAACTTTCCTCAACTTCGCGGCGAACGGCCCACTGACGACGGAATAGTCGGCCCCGGTGTCGACGAGAGCTGTGACGCTGCGGCCGTCGATGAGAACGTCGAGGTCGCTAGTTCGTCGCCTGGCGTTGCGGTTGGGTCGAGGCGTCGGGTCGCGGCTACGATGGTTGGTTACACTGCTTCGGCGTTGCGTCGTCTGTTCTTCCGGTCGTGAAGTTTCGTCATCCAGGCTCCGTTCGGCTTGCTGCGCGTTCTTAAGACTTCGCTGAGCCGTCGTCGTCGTCGGCGGAGGATGTTCGGCATTTCGTCGTTCAGCAACCGCACCTCCATCGGTTGCTGCCCTTAGTTTTCCGGGTAAGGGCTCGAAGATCGGCCCCGAGCAGGGCCGGCATACTGACTGCGATGCGGTGAGATGTAGCGGCCTGGGGAAGGCGATCGGGAAGGTCGTCGGGGTGTCCACTGCGCTCCTGCAAGGTAGTCAGCGATGTCACGGGGTCTTTCACCCAGCTGTGGACGCGGCGCGTCGATGGCGAAACCACGCAGTCCCATCTGGCGGTACTGGCATCGGCGGTAAGTGTGGCCGGCTTCTCCGCAGTGGTAGCATAGTGGGCGGTGGTCGGGGGGCGCGCCAGATGTCGGTCTTCCTGCGCGTGTAGCGCTGGCTGACAGGCGGGTGAGATGGCGGCGGTGGTGGCGGCGGCGGCGTCTCGCGACGGTAGTGCTGCTGTGCGCCGTCCTGACGGGGGCGTGGAGGGGGTGCACTGCGTCGGGCTGCAGCAGCGTAGCTCATGGCTTGCAGCTGCGGCTCTGGAGGCTGCGGAACGCCCAGGGATTGCTGGATCTCCTGGCGTACGACGTCAGCGATGGAATCCACCTGAGGCTGCGCTGAAGGTAGAATCTTCCGCAGCTCCTCTTGCACGATCGCTCGGATCGTCTCACGCAAGTCGGCGGTTCCCAGCGATTGGATGTCGGCATAGCTTGTAGCGGAGAAGCTGCGGTTGTATTGCCGTGTCCGCATCTCGAGCGTCTTCTCAATTGTCGAGGCTTCGGAGGCGAATTCGGCGACCGTCTTCGGCGGGTTTCTTATCAAGCCAGCGAAGAGTTCTTGTTTCACACCACGCATTAGGAACCTGACTTTCTTCTCTTCGGGCATACTTGGGTCGGCGTGTCGAAACAGGCGATTCATCTCCTCCGTGTAGATAGAGATGCTTTCGTTGGGCAGCTGCACACGGGTCTCCAACATAGCTGCGGCCCGTTCCTTGCGGACCACGCTGGTAAACGTGCTTAGGAACGTCGTCCGAAAGAGATCCCAGGTTTGTAACGTGGATTCTCGGTTCTCGAACCACGTCCTCGCGGCGTCTTCTAGGTAGAAGTACGCGCGGCGCAGTTTTTCCTCGGAGTCCCAGTTGTTGAAAGCCGCAACTCGTTCGTACGTCTCCAGCCAGGTCTCGGGGTCCTCGCTTGGCGATCCATGGAAAGTCGGTGGCTCTCTCGGTGGCTGGATCACGATCGTTGCAGGGGACGCAGCGGCCGTCATCGTGCCTGTCGTCTTCGTCGCCGTGCCTTTTCGCTTGTCCGGTAGGAGTCCGTATTGTGGTGCCAGTCCTTGTAGTCTCCGGCTAGCTCGACTCTCCTGGATGGTGTCGGTTTCTTCCTGGCGACTTGGGCTGGGTTCACGGCTTGACGGGGGGCGTTCGGTACATGAAAGGAGCAGCACCTCCACCAGATGTCACGTGGTCGTGACGTCGACGAAGGCAGCAGGCGACGTGTCCAAGATGAAGCTGTTTATTTGGGCCGAACTTGTGGCCGAGAAACGGAAAGTAAGAATACAGCAATACACACGGTATGCACTGATAGCGGCGAACAGAGCGTCGGCCGTCGATCAACTGACAAGCGGTAAAGCGCGTCGGCATTTATAAGCGTGTCATCGAATATTCCAGTCTTATCACTGGTTGTCGCGAAAGCTCTGGAATAAGCTCGCGTGTTCGCGTCTTGCGCGCAATCTTAACACAACGATCTACAATAAACGCGAAGCTTCTAGAAAAATGAGGCGCGGTTTGCGCTGAGCATTGCTTACAGTCTTTGTGGGCGTAAACCGAATACAGCACAAGTATAATACAAAACGCGCGTGGCAATATAATTGCATCAATGTGTAAATAATACACCTTATACATATATATATAAGTGTATATACAATCACCCTAATGCACCGTCTCACGTCTCTATTTGATGTGTGGCGCGAACGTTTCAGTTTTACCGATATGCCTTGGAGCTTCGCCCCACTCATCAGCATTCACTTCGTCGAGATGGCGAGGAGTTTTCATGTATCCTCGCGAGCGCATGGGCTTATCCGAGGTGTCTAGCCGTTAGGTCATCGTAAATGCTTCGAGAGCCTCTAAACGTAATGCTGAAGCTATAACGAGCAGGAAGTTGGCTCGAAGTAACGTGAAGTTCTTCTTCAGGATAACACCGTACCGTAAGAAAAAAAGAATTCGGTAGATCCCACGTACCTTTGGAATTGATGTTATGCGAAACATGCGGAGGGAGGGTGACTGTGGGGTAATTTTTCGCTATTCTCTCTATTGTCGGCCATGGTGTCCTCGTCCACCAATCCCTGCAGGGGACACTCGATATTCACTTTTCCCCGCCCACGAGTACCCACCGAACCTAATGCACGAACATCAACCCCGCGTTATCAACCCCGCTCGCCGTCCCCGCAGAACCAGCGACGTTCTCAATGATCATTACCCCGTTGCTCAGCTCCGCCGTACCCTCACCTTCCCTCCTCAAAAAACTGACCAGTGCAGTTCCCGGGGGTGATTATGCAGTGGCCTACCAATCGGAAAATTCTTTGTTGACTTTGGCTACCCGACAAAGCCTAGAAGTAGATGACGTGTCTCTTGCGGCGCTTATCGACACATGCGCCCAATTATCAGTCATGAGCGCCTTTCTCGTCGTCTCCGTTAAGTCCTTACGGCCACCTCATCGCCTGTTGTTCGTGTAGCCGATGGCGTTTCTTTTTGCTGTTCTCGACGAGTGCCGTCATGACCTCATCCTCGGCCATGACTTTCTAAACACGCGTTCTGCCCTTATCGACTGCTCTTCCGGACAGTTAGAGCTTCCAGCTAAGCCTTACCTCACCATCGCGTCGCTACCACGCTTATGCGTGGTCCAGTTTGTTCGCTTGCGCCCAGGTACAGCGACTTACGTCTCATTTACCCCAGATCCACCGGTACATGATGTCGACTACCAGAACACCCGTTCATTGGACGTTCATCTTACGCGACGTGTTGCTCTTCCTCACTCATCTGTGACTGTTTCTGCGAACTACGCATGCATGCCAGTGCTTAACTTTGCAATTGCGCACAACTGCTAACCGAAGGTATCAATCTGGGCACTATATGAACTTGAGACGCAGACGACCCTGTTGCCCTGGCCATTGACGCCCCACAGCCGTCTTCAGGCAGCACTGCTACTAGTACAACACTTGAAGACCCGTTCGACGACATGATTGCCCTTTTCAAAGCCAGGACCAACGCCTTTTATAGGCGTCATACCCCGATCTTTTCGATGTGAAGCATCTTATGCTCGGGGCTCTGTCCGTCCCTCCCACGTCCCGGGTCCGGCCACTTTCATGAAGTAGGGAAGCACCCATTATGCGAACCAGAACACTGTAGTAATATGAAGGCCGTCAACCACTACCACAGTCATCAGAGTCATGGCCGAGAGCACAGAGAGGCTGCTTAGCAAAGGCTAGGCAGGTGGTGTCTGTCACACAGGTTGAGCCCATTCCTGGATCTTGCTTGCATGTATTTGGAGGAGGCTTAGTCCGTCCCTCCTTCCGGCGTCCCACACCACCACAGCGCATGCGCATCCCCTGCCCCTTTCTCTCTCTCCTACGCTCACCCCCTTTCTCTACTAGGAATCCTCTAATCTACAGAGAAATATGCTCTTTACTGTTAAAATACTAATTTTCGACGAAAAGAAAACACAACATTGTTTACGGTCGCTGTCGCTTTGCAGAAAACGGAGCGCCCGCTTCACGCGGTCACCGCGATGGAGACCCCTGAACCGGGTTCTTGCGTGAAATGTAGTCAGTCGCTGAGTGCAAACTATGTGAAATATTTTGTTAGAGAAGACGCCTGTATACCTAAATGGAGCATAACAGAAACAAGCCTCAAGTCAGTGATCGCACGGGTTCGCGGCGACCGACAGCCACTGAGCGTCTGCATGTATATATGTTCGTACTGATGGTTTCGCTGTCGCTACGAGCGCGTTTTGGCGCCGCGCCGTGAACTTTAGACCGCGAAATATGAGAATTTGTGAGTACACAAAAACCATTGTTGCGCGGACGCTATCAGAGCAGTTCCAAGTTTTTTTTGGTACAGTTACGACTTCGGCGCGCCTATGGCAATTTGTAATGTCCCGTCCCGACGATTCAGCGTTTTTTTTTTCTGTCAAAATTAATGTATGTTTTAATGTCATTGGACATGTTGCCTCGCACTGCATATAGATCGCTCTTCTAAGCGAGCAATTGCCGCTGCTCCTATTATTTCAGTCTGTTCGGTTCGTTTGGCGGTCACACAAAGCGTGAAAATTAAAATGCGATGCCTTTTTCATATGCTCCTTAATTATCATTCCCTTTGCATTCCACTCAACCTGCCGCTCTCTGCCATCAACATGTTCATAGACCAAAGATTCACCATGCTGTTCGAGATTGCTGATGGAAGGAGAAGTGGATCTACGAGGCCATGTAGTAGTATACAACGCCAAGGAAACGAATGAAAATACAGTAACGTTCGCCGCACTTGTTCTGCAAACGTCGATGTTGTAGCGAAGCTTTGGAACTATACAGTGGGTCGTCCTCTCCAGCGCCTTCGAGGGGGTCGCCCTCTTTGAAGAGAACGAGCAGCTCGCGCTGAGAGTCCGTGCCTGGCCGTGGCTGTTGCTAACGCATTGTCGCTGACTCATTATCAATGAGTCCCGGCAAATAAACACCTTAACAAATTGGTGGAGGTACGGGGTACGAGATCGAAGCTCCACAAGGATCGAATGGGAACACAGCACTCTCCACTGCGCAGTTTCGTAGGACTGTGTCCCTACTTTCGGCGCTTCATTCGAAACTTCGCGACTATCATATCGCCGCTGACAAAGCTCCTCGGAAGTAACGGGCCTCTCCATTTCTGGTCGTCAAAGTGCGACGACGCTTTTGCAACGGTTCCGTCGTTTGTTGACGTCGCCTCCCATACTACGCCACTACGACCCTACGGCCCCTACACAGGTACATACGGACGCCAGTGGTGTTTGCCTCGGCGATGTCCTTTGCGCAGCGTAAACCAGGGTTCCCGGAATATGTCGTGGCGTATGCAAGCCGTACGCTTACGAAAGCCGAGACCAATTACACCGTCACGGAGAAAGAATGCCTGGCAATCATCTGCGCCCTTACGAAGTTCCGAACTTATTCGTATGGTCGCCCATTTGATGTCGTCAGCGACCATCACGCACTGTGCTGGTTCTCGTCATTGAAGGATCTCTCAGGCCGTCTCGCCCATTGGGCACTTCGCCTGCAAGACTACGACATCCGCGTGCTGTACCGCAACGGACACCAGCATGCCGACGCCCTGTCGCGCTCTCCCTTGCCTGACGACAATGCCCACAGCTCAGCGTCTCACCTTGCCGTTTCTTCCATCGACCTTCATACCATCGCTACAGAACAGCGCAAGGATGAATGGATTGCCTCACTGATAGACTTGCTGACTGATCCATCGGCAACACCATCCACTCGCGCGTTGCGTCGTCAAGCCCACCATTTCGCCGTTCGCGACGACCTCCTCCATCGACGCAATTACAACGCTGACGGCCGCCAGTGGCTACTAGTCATACCCCGCAGTCTGCGCTCTGCCATATGCGAGTCGTTCCACTCTGATCCGCAATGTGTGCACTCCGGGATATCGAAAACTTACCACCGCATTCGCCAACGGTACTTTTGGCGATGGATGTACCGCTACGTGCAGAAATTCGTTCGCTCCTGCATAGATTGTCAGCGCCGCAAAACTTCAACGCACCTGTCGCCGGCAGGTCTGCAACCTCTACCTTGCCCTGACCGGCCGTTTGGGCGCGTTGGTATCGATTTGTATGGGCCACTTCCGCTAACGTCGGCTGTTAACCGCTGGGCCATCGTCGCTGTAGAACACCTCACGCGATACGCCAAAACCGCCGCCCTCCCCGCGGCTACAGCGCGCTATTTGGCCTCCTTCCTGCTCCAACGATTCATGCTGCGTCACGGTCCACCCAGGAAATGCTCAGTGATCGAGGCCGTGTCTTCCTGTCCGAAGTCGTCGAAGCCATTCTCAAAGAGTGCAACGTTGTTCACAGCAAAACTGCTGCTTACCACCCGCAGACGAATGGCCTCACCGAACGCTTCAACCGTACGCTCGGTGACATGCTCTCCACGTACGTCGCCGCCGATCACACAAATTGGGATGCCATTCTGCCGTTCGTCACCTACGGCTGTAATACCGCCCCTCAGAGCACTACTGCTTTTTCACCTTTCTTCTTAATATAGGGAAGGCACCCGTCGCACACCATCGACACGATACTTCCATACAAGCCGGATCCATCTGAGTGTGCGCCTATTTCTGACACAGCCAGGCTTGCTGAAGAGTGTCGAGAGCTTGCCAGGACCTTTACTACACATGATCGAGAGCGGCAGAAGAGCATTCGCGCTGACACCAGCACTTCTGCGCCCACGTTCCTCCCTGGAGCGCTCGTATGGCTCTCGATCCCTACCATTCTAACTGGCCTCTCTTCAAAACTACTGCCCAAATACGAAGGCCCCTACCGTGTCGTCCAACGTACTTCCCCTGTAAACTACCTGATCGAACCCATCGAACCATCTTTGGACACGCGCCGTCGAGGGCACGACATTGTCAACGTGTAGCACCTCAAGGTCTACCATGACCCGCTCATAATAACCAACTGCTAGGTCGCCAGGCGGCTCCCTTTTCGTACCTGGGGTAATTGTAGCGAAGCTTTGGAACTATAAAGTGGGTCGTCCTCTCCAGCGCCTTCTAGTGGGTCGCCCTCTTCGAAGAGAAAGAGCAGCTCGCGCTGAGAGTCCGTGCCTGGCTGTGGCTGTTGCTGACGCATTGTCGCTGACGCATTATCGCTGAGTCCCGGCAAATAAACACCTTAACAATGTGAACAAGGACCGACCTGAACTTGAAATAGCGGTGAAAGAAAGAGAAGTTGTTGCAGCAACCTGCAGCTGCAAAGCAGGGTACAACAACACGTAAGGAGTTTGAAATGCTGAATTTTAATGCCCAGCATTATTTGGCGAGCTGCCCAGGAATTAGGCAAGTATGTAGAGTCTTACGCCAACAGCGCGGCATCTTTTCCACATAAATAAATAAGAGAGAGGGAGAGAACAAAGCTTTATTTTCACATAAGGCGGGGCATTGCAAAAGTACCCAAAAAATGCATGGGCCCAACTTGAGTTTGAGACTGGCACAAATTAATTTAGAATTTTTAGCATGTAGCGTTTGCGACATGAGAATGCACGATTGACGGAAAGAATGTTATTGCCAACATAAATGTAGCACAGATCAGCCGCAGCATTTGACTCGCTCGCTATATACATGGCCAGCAAACGTCGCATATAGGTTATGAAGGCGAAAGGCTTCGATGCCTCATAAAAAGCGAAGGTTGACCGTCGGCATCCCGCCTCGTCGACGTCACCTTATGTCGTCATCATGACGTCACAGATGGCCCAAATTTGTGAAGACGTCATGACGTCGCCATGACGCCACATAACGTGATGTCACATGATGACGTGTTCACATGACATGGTCGTTTGCACAGCCTCCATGATCGGTGGACCCATCACGGAGGCATTGCAAAACCTTGTTAGGTGCACAAAGTTTTTTGGAGCGGGGCGGGGAAAATCAATAAATTGACTGACAAGAAGGAGAAGGTGGCTTTCGCCTTCCGGTCATCTTAGGGGAAGGCACAAGGAACCTTGCGAATTTTTAAATCCAACGTATCTAAACAATCACTCAAGTATATGCAGCCCATATTGTAGACGCTGAGCACGGGGCTGACGATCAAGTGGTCAAACGGGAACATTCTGAGATGGTATCGCTCCAGGTAAAAGGCAGCGCCTTTTCCATACTGCCGTAGATAAGCACCATTAGCCGGCGGGAAGCGCGCGCGGATGACTGTGGTGGCCAGTGGCGTAGCCAAGGTGGGGGGGTGGGCGCACTTTCTGCTACTGAACATCACAGCCCCGACACAGTAGAGAAAATCGTCGTCGCGGAAGTGCTTGTTGTACACATGACTCGTAGCCGATCGCTGCTTGCCGGTTCTTAGCACTACAACCCACTCTCCACGCAGTTTCTTGTCCCACGGGCACCGGTGCAGGCTGTAATGCCAGGGCTCTCAACCCCAAACTTCATTGCTTCGGCAAAGTATTCAAGCTGGCAGAACGTCTGATGCAAGTGGCGTAAACATCGACAGACTGTCTGATGCAACCAGCGTCAACACCAGCGAGGTGCCTGATGCAACGTGCGCCAACCAGGGCGGGAGTGCCATGCAATCCACGGCAACTCTTGCGGTGCGCCTGACGTAACCGACGGCAATTCCTCTCGCACCGTGCAGCAAGCCCTCTCATCGACGGGTCCGATTCCAGCCAGCGACCAACGGCGGTTCCTGATTGGATGCTTCGACCTACTGGCTGATGCAAGGGGTTTCAAGGGCTCTAAAAGAACCAAGCCGCGGAGTGACGAGAGACAGCGACTGAAGAAATCCCGGGTCGTCATCGCACCTCAGTGCGAGCCCAATAAGCTGTCGGCCCCAGTGCCGAATATGTAACGCCTCTGTTTCTTCTGTACATAAATGTTGCCTTAACTCACCGTCGCCTTGTCCGCTTCGACTATCAGCTCTGCGCAGATGCAGCCGCAAGCTTAGACACCCGATACCCAACAGTGGATGGCAGCTGCGGGATCGGCCGGCGTCAGCTACCTCGATGCGGTGAGTGCCTGATATTTTCCCCCTCAGTTCACCAGAATCCTCTAGCACAGGTTATAGTAGTTTAGAGAAGGGTCTGTGGGAAGCATTGGAGTGAACTTTGATTGTTTCGAGCCAAGAAGGAGCGCTTTGAAACCAGAGTTAATGCGGAGGGTGTAAACACGGCAGTTTTGAGAATTGCTTGCGTGTCTTGCTAGTAGACTTATAGTGGGTACGACAAGTAGATTCTAAACAAGGGCGAACAGCAAGAGGCTAGTGTGAGCGATGGAGAACCTTAAAGTCAAGGAGCTCATCGATATTTGTGAGGAACTCGGCCTTACTGTGGGCCGTGCGAAACGAAAGCAAGCGATCCTTGAGATCATGAAGAAGGAGGGAGTAAAGGCTGAGGAAGTCGATGAGGCCTGGGCGGATATCAAAGGACACCGCGAGGAGGCCGAAAGAAGAGAACTCCGTGAGCGCGAGGAGACTGAAAGACGAGAACGCCGCGAGGACGCCGAAAGGCAAGAGCGCCTCGAGATGAAAATAATAGAATTAGCGCTCCGACAGTGTTCGCAGGCGCCTAGCATAGCTTCTGCAACGGTACCGGCCAGTGGACATAGAATTCGGGACCAACTGCCACCGTTCGTAGTAGGCGAGGACATGGCAAAGTATCTCGTCAAGTTCGAACACGTATGTGAGCGAAATGCCATCGAGCGGTCTCTTTGGGCACAGAACCTGTTAGCTCTGCTTCCCGGGGAAGTATCCGACGTGATAACTTGCTTGTCGAGGGAGGCGTTTGAGAGCTATGACGAGGTTAAGGAAGCTCTCTTGAGACGATATAAGCTGTCACCCGAGGCTTTCCGGCAAAGGTTGCCGGTATGCAAAAAGGGGTAATGAATCACATGTTGACTTCGCGTTTCGTCTTAAAGCCGATTTGGTTGAATGGCTCAAGGGCGAAGATGTTGATGACGATCGCGATAAGGTGGTAACATGCATTGCATTGGAGCAATTCTACCGCTGCATCGAGGATGACGTCAAGCTTAAATTAAATTATGTACATGCATGTTTATTTGAAATGTTTGGATGTTACATTGTTGTACGCGCACAAAAACCATGTACATGCATGCCGAATGCGCATAGGAGTAAGAGCCTTTGTCAGGCCATATGGCCTTTAGCTCTTACTCCTCTTTCTGTGTAAGAAAGAAATAATAAACTTCAAACTTCAACTTCAAGCTTTGGCTGCAGGATAAGCTTGGCGAAGTACAGCTAAACAAGGCACCAGAGTTAGCTGAAGAGTACTACACTCGCCGAAATTTGCATAGTAAGGCAGTGCGCGTGGAAAAAGCTGAGAGAAAGGAGGGCTTTCCAAGGAAGCCTGATGAACGGGAAACCTGTTCCGAATCGTAATTTCAGAAAAGACCCGTCTCTTACGAAGGAGACTGTGAGGGATGGGCAAACGGAAGCGCAGAAATCAGGTGAGGTTCCCAAGCAGCGCACTGATACCACACGGGCGTTTGAGTCACTGAAGCCGCTAATTCTGTTATAATTGCAAAAAGGAAGGGCACATTGCGTTAAATTCGTAAACAAAAGTTTGCTTTTGCAACAATCCGGGAATCTGAAAAGAACATACAATTGTTAGAGCCGTATATTCAAGAGATAAGTGTCAATGGGAAAAAGTGTCCGGCACTTCGAGACTCAGCGGCAACCATGGACGTTGTCCATCCTTCGTTTGTGTCTCCGAACGATTTTACAGGAGAATGCGCGTGGATCAGGCAAGTCGCCGAGGAGCAGAGTGCTTGCTTACCGATTGCGACGGTGGTCATTGAAGGCTCTTTTGGCAAGCTTCACACCGAAGCGGCTGTGTCTGCCGCGCTTCCCGATTGTTTTCCTTATCTTTTTTCGATTAACTCGGAGCAGTTTCTCAAAGAGCAGGGTAAATCGTTCTTTTCCAGCATTGCGTACATGGCCGTCACGCGATCGCAAGCGCGGAAGCTTTCACAGGAACTTGATCTCGTTCCATGTAGTAAAACACCACCTGCAAAAGCGGCCGAGCTGCGTGACCTTGGCTGCGAGTCTACTGCACCTCGCACAGTGGACTCTCGGGTTGGGTTACTCGAGCCGCCCGTAGCTGAATCGGGTAGCGCCGTTTCCGTCGGCGGAGAAACCGAAGTGGCGCCGTTGGGCGAGACGGGCACTACACTCTCACCTGTAGCTGAAAGCTGGTGTGAGCTGTCGAAGGTTGATCGCGAGACGCTCATTCGAGAACAGCGTGAGGACCTCTCGATTAAAGCGCTGATGGAAAGTCTAAAATTAGGTACTAAGAAAAAGAACGTTTCTTTTTATGAGAAATCAGGGCTTTTGTATCGCAGCTACACAGACGTGAAAGGTCGCTAGTATGAGCAGCTCATGATACCGCAAAAGTATCGTCGCCAGCTAGTGGAGCTTACGCATGAAAACGCGTGGGCAGGGCATCTAGGCTTAAAGAAGACCAAGGCTAGAATTTCCCTTGAGTTTTATTGGCCGAAATGCTGGAAGGACACCGAAGACTTTGCGCGTTCTTGCGACACTTGTCAGAGGGTGGGGGAAATCCACCGACAAGTGGAAGGCACCCATGAAGCTTCTGCCACTTATAACAGAACCTTTTCGGCGCCTAGTAATCGACATCGTGGGGCCATTGCCAGAGTCAAGGCAAGGTTGTCGTTACATCCTGACGGCCCTCTGTGTAGCCACAAAATTTCCCGAAGCGGTACCACTTAGAGAGCTCAATTCTCCTCATGTCGTGGACGCTCTGCTCTCGATATTCGCGCGTGTCGGATTTCCTTCTGAAATTCAATGCGACAACGGCAGCGTCTTCACCAGTTGCCTTACCTCTACCTTTTTGGACAAATGCGGAATTAGAGGTGTGCACGGGCTTCGGGTAGCCCGAAAGCCCGAGCCCGGCCCGGCCCGCGGGCCGGGTTCGGACGGGCCGACGTCTTCTCATCTCGGGCCCGGGCTGGGCTCGGGCTGCATTGTTCTTTTTCGGGCGGGCCGTGCCAGATGCAAAGCCCGAATCAAGCCCAAGATATAGACGTGCCGGAGTTCTGTTTTCCACCGCGTAGCGCCTTCTCCGAAACCGCCCCTTATCCCCTCTCTCGGTTATCATTTTGCTTAGCCACTTTAAAACAAGGGGAAAGGGTGAAGTCAGACAAGATGAGCTTTGTGATTATCTATACGTAGAATAATCCCCTCTCCTACATCCGAGGTACTAAACTTCTCGAAGAACAAACGGTTTAAATATTCCAAGCTTGCTATGCTTTCGAAAAATATATTGGCAATGCCGGCTACCAGTGCGAGCAGCGAGGGACCTTCACTTGGGCGACATATGTGACGCGGGAGCGCCGCACTTCACTGAAGCCCGAATCATTGGACAGCTTATTTTTACGCGACAACTTGTAATCGTTGCATATAGTGACTATCATGTGTCGTTTGCTTATGTTTCACTTTGATATGTTGAATAAAATGCCACATCATCGGAAAACGACATCTTGTGCCCGCAGCAAACCTCCATAATGTCAGGCCGGACAGGGCCGGGCCCGAGCTTTTATTTTTGTACGTCGGGCTGGGCCGGGCGGGCTTGCAGCCCTGTAGCGTCGGGCTCGGGCGGGCCTTCGACTCAGTCAGCGGGCCCGGGCTGGGCTCGGGCTCAAAAATTCGGCCCGTGCACAGCTCTATGCGGAATCAAGGTGGTCCACAGCTCGATCCATCATCCGCACTCTAATCCGGTAGAGCGTGTGCATTCGGTTCTGAAACGGCTTTTGAGAGCTCTTTGCTATGAGCACAAATGTGACTGGGAAGCATGTATTCCTCCCGCTATGTTTGCATTGAGATCTGCTCCCCATGAGAGCACTGGCTTTAGCCCCGAAGAGCTTGTATATAGCCGGAGTTTAAGAACGCCATTGCGAATGCTACGCGAATCCTGGGAGGGATTTGATGAGGACCCTATCGTAGTTGCGTATGTTTTGGACCTCCTTCAGAGGCTCGGAAAAACAAAAGATCTTGTGGAGAGCCATATGAAGGCGGCACAAGTATTGTCGAAGCAGTACTACGACAAATCAGCAAAAAAAACGTACCTTCGAAGTGGGAAGTCAGGTAATGTTGCTGCGGCCGTCCAAGAAGAAAAAGCTTGAAGTTCACTGGGAGGGGCCCGCTAAAGTAATATCTAAGCTTTCCGATACCAACTACGAAGTGAAATTAGGAAGGCGGTCTAACAAAATTTACCACAGCAACTTAATGAAACCATACGTTCAACGTCAAGCGGTCGTAAATCTGCTTTTGAATGCTTCAGAGGAGGAAGGAGCCGACATTCTTACCTCTAGGGATCTAACCGAAAGGGGTTCAGAGGTAATGTTTGAACAGTTGAACCTGGAGCCAAGGTTAAGTGAAGCCCAGAAAGAAGACTTGAGGGGAATTGTTTCGGAATTTAAAGAAGTGTTTTCGGACCGTCCCGGAAAAACGACGGCGGTTGAACACGACATCGAGCTTACGTCTGAGGAACCAATCCGTAGTAAGCCGTATCGATGTTCCCCTGTGCAAAAGCAGATCATGAAAGGCGAGATCGATAGAATGCTTGAGTTGGGAGTCATAATACCGGGTGAGAGTGACTATACATCTCCTCTAATATTGGTTCAAGTGCCAGGAAAGGATCCTAGACCGTGCATCGATTATCGGCGCCTTAACGCCATAACTAGAGACCAGACTTATCCAATACCAAATCTAGAGGAAAGAGTCGAAACGGTGTCAAAGTCAAATTACATTTCCATGTTAGACCTCGTGCGAGGGTATTGGCAGGTCCCTCTTACGGAGCGTGCTAGCCGCTACGCCGCGTTCGTTTCTCCCTTCGGAACGTATCGTCCACTCATGCTGAGTTTCGGACTGAAAAATGCGCCTTATTGTTTTTCGAGTCTAATCGACCGCGTTCTTATGGCCTGTCCGAGTTCGCACTTCCGTATCTCGACGATGTCGCCATTTTCTCAAACAGCTGGGAAGAACATATCGAGCATTTGCGTGTATTGCTGAACAAGTTGAAAGAAGCAGGTCTTACCGCGAAACCTGCTAAATGTCACCTAGGGTGTGGAGAGGTGTCTTACCTGGGACACGTTGTGGGGCGTGGCCGGCGTAGACCTTCAGAAATTAAGGTAGCCGCCATCGTGAACTATCCACCACCAACCACAAAATCGGAGATAAGGGCTTGGGCCTAGCTGGATACTATCAGCATTACGTGCAGAACTACTCTAGCATTACCAGCCCTTTAACTGACGCACTTCGGAAATCGGAGCCAGTTAAAGTGACGTGGGACTTGTGGTAACCTCACTACTCACCGTAGTCGAGACTACCGCGGGTTCAGGCTTAGCGAGCCACGGGGCCGCGTATACCGTCGCCTGCTCACGTATAGCGCACCGCTCCGCGCGCGCTCCACTAGGAAGCGCTTAGCGCCGCGCCGCAAAAACAGTGTTCGATCTTACAACACACACAAACACTTTATTGCCTTTGGCGGCACCCAAACACAGTACAACGTCCGCTCCCGGGACGCGGGGAGCAAAGGGCTCCCGCACGAGGACGGTACAGCAAAATGGGAAACCGCGAGCACGTCGCAGCTGGCAATGGCGAGCTCTGACACGCCGCTCGGGAAAAGGTCCCTCGCGGCTATGCTGCGTACTCTCGCGATGGCCACTGGGCCTGGTCGCGAGAGTTAGGGCAAACCTCGTACGCGTAGGCCTCCGGCAAGTGCGGCTCGGCGTAGTACGACCACGCACGAACACTAGGCACCGCTCTTTGGCTTACCGTACGGAACCGGAGCTAGCACAAAGGTAAACACGCCCGCCGAGGATGCCGAGGCACCCAGGCAGGCTACAGTCCGGCGATTCCCAAAGGGGACGGCGGACGGGAACGAAAACACGTGCTTACCCTGCGCTGCCCGAGGAGAGAGAGAGAGTCTTCCCGGCGCGCACGTGACTCGGTCTCGCCGCCTCTCGAGACCACGCGAGACCACGCGCAGCGCCATCTATCGCCATGCGCTGTCACGCGAGCAAGGGAGAGGGAAAAGGACCGGCAGAACGGCGTAATTGTCCGCGCAGAGGCTGCGGGCGCGCCTCAGATCCCCACAGACTCTGAAAAAGAAAATGTGTTTTGCGCGCTGAAACAAGCCTTAAGCGAAAAGCCCGTTCTCATGGCACCCGACTTTTCCAAAGGCTTTATCATTCAATGCGACGCGAGTGATCGCGGAATGGGAGCTATACTGTGCCAGGAAGACAGTGGTGGTAACGAAAGACCAGTTTTATATTTAAGCCGAAAGCTGAGCTGCAGGGAAGAGGCATATAATACCTCTGAAAAGGAATGCGCCTGCCTGGTTTGGGCCGTTCAAAAGCTGGCCTGTTATGTCTCCGATTCGATGTTTGTGGTCGAAACGGACCACTGTCCTCTAACCTGGTTGAATAACATGTCGTCTAAAAGTGGCCGGTTACTGAGGTGGAGCATGATACTCCAGCAGCACAACTTAGACGTTTCGTTACAAGAAAGGAAAGCTAAACGCTAACGCAGACGCCCTGAGCCGTGCGTTCTAATCAGTACCATCTTTGGCTATCCTTTCGGTCTTTCGCTGGCGGATCGGGGCAAAATTTTGTCCTCATTGCGGCCTCAGCTGAGCGCTCCCGTCCTGTGTGATCTCAAATGGGCCAACTTCATTTAGTATTCTATTTCATTGCGTTTGTTGCACGTGTAATATTGTAAGTTCTGGTTTTTAAGAGTTTTGTGTCCCGCATGTGCCGCTTGATGTAGAGGGAACGAAATTTCGATAGACACGTAGCTAGGAACATATTATGCAATATTATGTCTGGTGATCTGTCGGGTGACCGAAGGCACTTGTTTGTGTCGCGTGTTGCCTGTTGTCGAACCGTTCTTGACAAGTTACAGAACCATCAACATGTCTTGCGGCCAAAGATCGTCAGAAGAGACGAGCGAAGCTAGTCGATACATCTTGGCGACAAGCCAATGGAGCTGGGATCCTGCCTGAAGAATGGGATCTGTTCACGGAACGGAGCCAGGAGCCATCTGTCCGGAGGGCGCTGGAGGTGAACCTGGATGGACCTGGCGAACGAGCGCGCCCGGCATCCGAGCCACGTGGAAGCAGCTCGTCTTTCCGGCGCATTGTCTGGCGGCGGGGGTGCTGTAATGCCAGGGCTCTCAACCCCAAACTTCATTGCTTCGGCAAAGTATTCAAGCTGGTAGAACGTCTGATGCAAGTGGCGTCAACATCGACATACTGTCTGATGCAACCAGCGTCAACACCAGCGAGGTGCCTGATGCGACGTGCGCCAACCAGGGCGGGAGTCCCATGCAATCCACGGCAACTCTTGCGGTGCGCCTGACGTAACCGACGGCAATTCCTCACGCACCGTGCAGCAAGCCCTCTCATCGACGGGTCCGATTCCAGCCAGCGACCAACGGCGGTTCCTGATTGGATGCTTCGACCTACTGGCTGATGCAAGGGGTTTCAAGGGCTCTAAAAGAACCAAGCCGCGGAGTGACGAGAGACAGCGACTGAAGAAATCCCGGGTTGTCATCGCACCTCAGTGCGAGCCCAGTAAGCTGTCGGCCCCAGTGCCGAATATGTAACGCCTCTGTTTATTCTGTACATAAATGTTCCCTTAACTCACCGTCGCCTTGTCCGCTTCGACTATCAGCTCTGCGCAGATGCAGCCGCAAGCTGAGACACCCGATACCCAACAACGCTTATACCGCACTTCGTTGCGTACGTCCGGTACTACGGCCCCGAGCATTAAGAGCAGCATGTTCATCGCTTTTGGAGGCAGCCACTCCTGTTACAATGGGCTCAGTTGGGTTCAAAATGCGAGAAAACCTCCTCATTCGTACCGACCGCAGGGCAGGGGAAGCTTAAAACTCATTTACAAAACACGCGGCAGCGCTCCGCAAGTAGCCGACGCGGCCGCCAAGACCGCGTGATCCTGCCAAGCACGTCACGCCGACGGTGGCGCCGGCGTTTCCAGTGGTGGCCCTCGAGGCCAATTCCGCTGTAAGCGCATACACAGCAAACGGGTTTGAGCCTTTTTTGGGAGTCTTGGGCCCGGCTCTTAACTTGCATCCTAAAGGTACTACGCAAAACCCCCTACCAAAGGAGGTTTTAGGGGGGTACGCAGGGCAAGATGGCGGTGCCTGTTGAAGCGACAGCCGTCCACTTCGAATCTTTCTAGGCGTCAGCCTGCATTATTAAACTCATTCATTCCGAAATAATGCTGGTATTTGATTTAGACTGGAGTAATGAGGCTTCGCTAAGCGTATACTGCCGATAAAACAGCTCCGTTTTTGAGATACACAGTCGATTTGCGGTGCAGAAGGCTTAACAAGGTTTGTTTACAAAGTAAACGGAGTCAAAAGAGGGAATTAGCAGAGTCTTTAGGAGATAACTTTGGTGTTTTTATTTCTCATTTCGGGGGCTTGAACGGAGTTCATTGGAAGTTTTTCTGCTTCTTTTCAGAGCTTTTAAAAGGCCCCTTTATACGTGGCCCGAGAAAGGGCGAGAAAAAAGAGATATTTCAGGCACTACACTAGCGTTTTAGAGACATTTCTTGAAACTATTCATCGCTAGGACATATTAGAAAATGGACCTTAGTGTATTCATGCACAAACATGACATATGCATACAAACACGCACGACACAGGAATCGAACTCGCGACCACACGCACTGAAAGCAAACATCATATCCATTACACCACAGCGCCACCACTAGCTTGCGTAGTTTTTCATGGGGGGTATATATCTACAAAGCGGCTACTAACCTGTCGGCGACACCTCAGACATTTGTTCTCATAGCATCGGCATGTGTTAGCGCTTTCGCTAGGCTAGTACATAAACTCAGGGGTAGAGCTGTGCGCCGCCGCGCCGCGCCGCCGCCGCTGCCTGTTTTTGCTCACGCCGATTGCGCCGCCGCCGAAATTTCCAGAGTGGCCACGCCGCCGCCGCCGCCGGGCAATAATTTCGGCGCACCGCCGGTAGTCTTTCATTTTAACCCGTACGGGGAATCGGGGCATAAAATACATCGCTTCATTTGGCAAGCTTCTCTCGATGTGTCGGTGTAATGGACTCTCCATTTCAGCCACCGCTGATTGGAGGAAGCTCGGCCAGCAGCGCGCCCTCTCTTTCGGAATCGTCCTCTTCGACGTCATTATGACGTCACGAAGTTTTCACAACTCTTGACTCAAATTAGAGGGACGGAAAAAACATGGCTGATCCCTCCGTCATAGGAATCGGTATAACGCGAAAGTGAAACGGGTCCTTACAGAAGTAGTTGAATGTTTTCTGTATATTGATAAAATAGAGCTTGCACAATGTCTATTGGTGTTTGATAGTTATAGCACCGCTTAACGTGGATGCATTCACGTTGACACTTGGTCGTACATCTGTATCCCTACGACTAACGTCCATGATCAATGATGAAAACAAACCCTGGGGATCGTAGATGCTTCTGGTAACTGTACGGTAAGAGCGGAATGAGAGAAAGTATGGATGGATGTTATGAGCGAGGCCGACGCTGGGGGTAACGTTGCCACCTGGCAATAACTGTGAAAGCCGCAATTAGTTTCTTCAGAGCGCCGTTTCTACGCGTCCGTCCCATGCGGCGCGTTTTGAATCGCAAAACTGCAATTTTACTGACGCATTAACACACTGCCAGGTGCAACGACCGAGCGTCGGCATCGCTCGTTGCATCGATCCATACCAATGGTAGCTCTGCGACGCACGAGTGCTTAGCGTGGCCGTAACTCCGCTTTCCCAACACTCGCCCCGCGAAAAATCGCAGCCGGCCAACTGTGAAGACACGACGCGCGTTGCGTTTCCCTCTGGTCGGGCAGTGGCGTTCAATAACTCTAACATGGCGCAAGTAGGCGACCTTAGCCAGAATACGGCGTCCAATCAGTTACGCTCTTCTGGCTGTCACACCGCTTTCTCCGATTCCGCTCTCACCGCACGGCTACCACAAGCATATATGACAACAAGGGTTTTAATCATAGCTCATAGACGTTAGTCGTCGGGATACAGATGTACCACCAAGCGTCAACGTGGATGCATCCCACGTTAAACGGTGCTATAACTGTCAGACACCAATAGGCATTGTGCAAGCTCTTTCATATCAATGTACAGTAAACAATGAACTACTTGTGTGAGGAGACGTTTCACTTTCGTGTTATACCGATTCCTATGACGGAGGGATCAACCATGTTTTTTTTCTTTGTCTTCTGATCATGTGTATTTTGTCGATGTCATTTCCGTGACGGAAATACGTCACTGAAGTCTTGGTGGACCCCGCCATAAAACACTTTTGTGTTAAAATAGTCCAGAGCACGCCTAGCATCCTAGCCAACCTCCTCTGAAGCCACTACCACTTCGGGTTCGTGTCACAATTCCCATCATGATCTTGTTTGTTTTCATTTTTCTTGGTGAGCTCATGTGTAAATAAAAGAAAATTCACAAGCGAGCGCGCTTCACGTCCACAGACCAACCTCCTCCGACGCCGCTCCCCCCCTTGCGCTCCAAGGTCTGGTCAAAGTTTCCAGCATGCTCCTGTTTCATTTTTTATGGCTGGGGAGTTATTCTCGATGTGTCCCCCCTAGTGGAGTGTCCATTTTCGCCGCAGCTGATTGGCTGGAGTTCGGTGACCAGTGCGCTCCCTGTTTCCGGATCCGGAACGTCATTTTGATGTCACAAAGCTTTCACTACTCTAGACACTAATGAGAAGGACGGAATGCGCTGCAACGCAACGAACGCAGCGCCCAAACTTCCGCTTTTGGGCGTACATCTCGGAAGCTGTGCACAAATTCTGATTGCGTAGGCCAAAGAATTAGGTTTAATGCGTCCGCCCGTCTAACGCACCTGCGAAGGTCGGTTCGCATTCCCTGCATGGTTCTCAAACATCTGGAACACATTCATAAGCAAGATCAGATTTGAAAAGTTCCTGTTCCTGTAAATTTCGTCCACTTTCTTCTTACGATGCGAATGTGCTGGCGGGTTCGGTGCATTGACGTGGTATATATATATATATATATATATATATATATATATATATATATATATATATATATATATATATATATATATATATATCACATCAATGATCGCACAGTACGCGGGACACTACCATTTCGCCTCCATCGAATTGCGACCGCCGCGACCGGGATCGAACCCGCGACCTTCGTGTCAGCAGTCGAGCACCCTAACCGCCACACCGCCGCGGTGGACACATCGACGTGGTCAAAAGCAAACATCACGGCCAACGGCGTTTTCGAGTAACTGAATGCGCTCTGCCGAAATGGACTGTGGACATCTTCACATGGACACATCGAGATTAGCTCCGCGGAAATTGTCGTATATATATTTCTTTCCTCCAGAAGTCTCAAGAGTATTGCCTGACCTCAACGCTGCGGCGTCCTACAGCCTCAAAGGGAGACGACCCAACTCACTGGATAGCATATTTGTGGAGTCGCAGGCCTACTACATTGTGCATAGATAAATCATATAGAGAAGTAATATATCTCCATAGTTTAATGGACGTTTTTCCTTACTTTTTTCACTCTGGTAAGTCGATAAATAAATAGAGAAGTAAAGGCAATGAAACACTTACAATAACCGATAGCTGAGCTAGTTGATAGGTATTCATGTTAAAAAGACACGACGTGAAAACACAAGAGTGAACTCAAGAGAGTGACCAGTTGTCTCTCACGTTGACCATCACGCGCAACTGACTCATAGGTATCACGTCTTGCCCGGGGATGCGCGCATAAGTGCTTTAAGTGCGGAGCAATTTAAGGGACCGGGCTGTCGTATGCAGTCGTCGCATGCTGTCATCGTATGCTGTCGTAGCTTGGCGTAACGCAGGAAAAACCACGAATAGTATAGCCATCTGTCGCATATTGAGCGCACGCTCGCGCCAAGGAGGTCTTCTTCCTCTTGTTCTTCGGGCGCCTTGATGATGATATTAAGTGCAGGGCAGTTTACGGACCCGGGTTGTCGTATGCTGTCGTCGTTTGGCGTAACGAAGGCAAAACCAGGTATGAAAATACAAAAAAAGAAAGGAATCAAGCAAAAAATAGAAAGAGAGAGAAAGAAAGGAAGAGTAGGAAGAATAGAAAGAGCAAGAAAGAGAAAAAAAATAAATAAAGAGAGAGGAAGAAATCAGTAAACATTGAGAAATAAACAGAGAGAAAGGAAACCGAAAAAAAAGAAAGACAGAGAAGAGGAATGAAAGAGAAAGCCGAAGAGAAACAAAGAAAGCTGCCCAACTCCGCCCTTGCTCCAGAATTGGCACTACTAGGGCGAAGCAGCGTTTTCTTTTTTTTTTTTTTTTTGTCTACCTGCTTTTCCACCGATGTACTATTTTTCAGCTAGCGGCGTTCGCGGTGTCTTGACAACTCTCTTGTCCTTGTTTGCACGCCCTGTCCTTTTAAGGACCCCAAAGCAGCCTCTGGAAACATAAAATAGAGCGCGTTATTCTTTCTTGGCCTGTATCGTTTTTTTTTCGTTTTCTTTTGGCGCTCTTCGCGACGCCAGAACGGTGATTCACGTTACATGGTTATGGCACATATTCTCGATTGGTCCATATACGAGAAATATCAGTTGTGAATTGTCTACAGCCCTGCTTTGCCATGCATTCGCCCACCTGTTCTTCCTCACCTTTCGTGATTACCGTGCGCGATGAACTTATTTCGCACTGTTTTGTGAGTTTCCGATTACGCAAGGCGAAATAACAGAGTGAAGCCGACAAGCTCGAAATTGTAATGGGCTCAACGCTTAGTGCTCCCATTGTACACGTGCTTTATGAAGAAATAAGTGTCGAGGAGATATGGAAGGGAACGAATGGAAGAGGAACCGGATTATTTGATTCTTCCAACGGACGAACTCTTTACAGGGAAGACGATGCAGCTCTCAAAAAAAAAAAAAAAAATAGGCGAACCCGCTTCCACGGTTACTGTATATTTTTTGATTGCGATAAAAATTATCGACACTCTGTGCAGGTTTTCATTGTCGCCATCTTGTTCCGTATAAAGCCCACATCGATAACTTTTCTACGCGCATCGTATGCTCTACCCGCTAGTAAAAGCTCGCGAGCGCTAGCGAGGAACACGGCTGAAGCATAGATGAAACAAGCTGCCCATCTCCATCGCACGTAGGGCGCATGCGATAACATCACACCACGTGCGAGGCCTGCCGTCGGTTGTTCCTCAACAAGAAAGGAAGCCTTGTCCATCTTTCATTGGACGAAGGAACATGAAGGGACGTCGGAGTAGGGTGGGGGGTGGGGGGGTTCTGCGTGACTCGATATCCTCACCTGTGAACTTGGACTACAAGGGCGTGGTCGCGAGCGCTGGCACGCGCGCAATTTCGGCAGGCATCAGCAAACGCGTCTCGTATACCCTTCTACGTGCTATCATCTCACCGCTTCGTGCTGTGACCACTGATACGACAAACTGCATGAGAACCACTTCTTTCCCGCGAGCGGCCGTATTCCCATACACCAGTGCGTTGCAGTCGCGAGATCGGATGGTTAGCTGCTAGCCATAGTTCGTTATACCATTACATGTTGCTATCGTTACTGCTTCGCCCTTACGGGAAGACAGATTTTTTCCCTCAAAATTAAAGGGACAAACTTCTATCCCCATAAACTCTTGTATCATGATTCTACCCCCCCCCCCCCCCGCGCCGCGCCGCCGCCGATCCGATGAACCCTGCGCCGTTGACGCGCCGCCGCCGGAGGTGGAATCACCGGCGCGCCGCCGCCGGCGATTTGGGGTCCGGCGCACAGGTCTACTCAGGGGCGTCACGAAGGCCAAGGTTAAGTGGTTATTAAAGGAAAGTGGAAGAGAAAAGTGCCAGCTCGTAACTGTCTCTCTTAACTGAGGTCACCTCAACAAGCTGGCACAGGGAGGGGGGGAATGGGAATGAAAGATCGAGGTAGAGAGGTAAAAATAAATAAAAATAAACAAATGATAGAGAGATAAAAATGCGCTCTGATTCCGCGTCCGAAGACGTGACAGCGCGAGCCCCACGCAGTGCGCAGCCATCTGGAAAAGCCGCCGAGAAGGTCGGAAGCAACAGTAAATGCACGAAGTGCGCGCCGGATGTAAACAACCGGCAAGAAGAAGAAAAAGAGGTCCGTCGCACTCACATGGCAAGTCCGGCCGACCTCGCAGTGGGCGCCGTATCCAGCCGGTTAGTCCTGCACGGTGACGATGGCGTCGTGAGCGGCTAGAGCCGCGGCGCACATTTCACGCGCAGGACCGTCAGTTGGGACGAGCGTGAGCACCGCACGAAGCGCCGCGGCAAGCGCGGCGAGAACGGCGTCCCTCCGATCGTCGGTTGACGGCGTGTGACTCGCAGGAGGAGGCACGGAGGGTGACGAGTCCGTCTCATGACGACCGGTGAGTGCATCACGGAAGGAGCGGCCCGGTTGAGCCACGGAGTGAGAAGGGGCCGCGCTGCGACGCTGGGTGTTGACAGCAGTCCTGGCTTTCTCCAACGCTTGGCGGCGCGTCACGGGACCATCCGAGGAGGTAATGATGACGGCGGCTTTGCGTTGGATTTGCCAGGAGGGGCAACGCGGCTCGTCTGCTCGATGGCTGCCGCCGCAATTAATGCAGCGTGGGCGCTCTGCTGGGCACGGTCCCGAGGCGTGGTTGGCGCCGCATTGAAGACAGCGCTCGTCGCGGGCGCAGGTGGACGTGGCGTGCCCGTAGCGGCCGCATCGGGAGCACTGGAGGGGCCGCGGCAGGCGCGGACGAACTCGGCGGGCCTGCTTGAACAGCAACACCTCCGAGGGGACGGCAGTGCCCTCGAAGGTCACAGTGAGGCACGATCCACGGCGCGAGCAGGAGACGACCGGGACACTCGTCGAGATGTTCTTGGCGAGGTCCTCGATGGAAATGGTCGCGTCAACGCCGTAAATCGTGCCGACACAGGTGTTGCCAAGCAGGCGTTTAGCCCGCACCTTCACCTCGCATATCACTGCCACCAGAAGCAGCGGCGACAAGTCCGATGTGGGGTGCGTGTCAACCGCAACCAAATTCCGCTTGTAGTTGACGCGGACGCGTCGGGTTGTGGGAAATTCGACGAGGTAAGCCGCGATCGCATCCCTCGACACGGCCAGAAAGTGCGCCTTCTTACCGACCGGTCGGAACAGCAGCGTGTCTCCCGTGGTGTTCTCGGGCGTCACGATTTGGGTGTGCTCGTGTTGCGATGGGCGAGGAGGGGTGTTTGTATACACCGAGGGCTCGTGCATCGGAGTGGTCACAGTTGAGGCCGGTGTAGGTGGCTCTACGACGGTGGGTTCGGGCGCCGTGTCAGCAGCGGCCGGGGAGTGAGGGAGAGGGGTGGATGGAGTGGTTGGGCGAGGCGAAGCTTCCTCGCTGGATGCGCCCGGGAGCGCTAGTATGTCGGGGGGCAGAATGACGCCTCCCTTGCTTTTTCTTTGAGCCAGGTGCCGATGGATGCAATGGCTTGGTGCTCCATCTGTTCTTCTGGTGTCCTGCTCGAACCAGCCGAGACTGCGGTGTTTACTGACGCCGCCGTGGCTTCTGCCGGGCTGGCGCCTGTGGTTGTAGCTGCCACAGAGGTAGCTGCCGATTTGGCTAGTCGGGAGGGGGGCCTTCTTTTTCTTTTTTGCCACCTTTGATTTCCCTTTTTTTGGTTTGCGAAGGGCTTCTTCGTCTGTTTGTGTCTGCTGCTGCTGCTGTTCATTGACACGCCCGGCTTGCACAGTGGCCGCCTTTGCGAGTCTTTGAAGGTTTTCACGGGAGACTCGCGTGTGGTGAGCAGCCAATATGGCCGCGTCCTGTTTGTAAAAGTCCTGAAGGACTTTCTCCATTTGCGACATCTTTTAGCCCTTAAAAGGGCTGCGCGCAAGGCGCGAGGTCGCGGTAGAAGAGAAGAGGGTGGTAAAACTGCACGCGCGAAGGCGCGCAGTTGCGAAAAAAAAAAAAAAGAAAAACAGGAGCGAAAAGAAAACGTGTCCTCCAGATGAAATATCCAACAGCTCTCTCCCGAAGGCCAAGGTAAACACCTTCAGCTTCGAACTATTCGGTTCCTCCTGTCGTGCCGCTAGAAAAATTGTAAACGTGTGCCCTCTTGAGTACTTCGACACTGTTTCACTCACCCGCAATTCATGGATACCAGCGTGACAAAAGGTATCCTCAGAGGACCGAACATATGTGCATTCCATGGGCGTACGATGTGGAGCTATTTTCGTTGTTTCTGCCGCGAGCTGCACGCGTCCCATGGCAGCGGCGTGTTCTGAGCTGTACGAGACCGCCTGTGTTTCCATTGATGGGGTCTGTGCCTCCCGCCGCACGGAAGCCCTCAGAGACGAGGACGAAACACTGAGCAACACATCTTTATCATTTGAAAACTCTGCCGCGACTGACTGTCAGCGGCCCCTAAGCGCGAGCCGCGAGCGTGCCTGTGTCCATCGTTCTCGTCATCCACCGGCGCGCTCACCGCTACGACTCCCATAGCATATAAAAGTTACTCACGCCGATGCCCACAAGCGTGCGCAGGGTGCCTCTTCAGGTGGAAGGGGGGGGAGGGGACGAAGGCTCGTCGCTGTGCCCACCCTCCCTATTAAGTCAATGCACGGGGCAGACTCCCCCGCCCCCCTCCCCGTGTGCACGCCTATGCAGATGTCCGAGTTACAAGGACATTGTAACGCGCCTACACTAAGTGCATTTATTGCGCGCGTACTCTCGCGAGCCAAACGCAGGTGCAGAGTAGCTGAACGATAATCTACATCCACAATTAGCACTTATTCGCAACTCGCACTTTCGCGAGGCACACAGTGATTCTGTAAGTCAAATTCAGTATTTAGTCGCTTTCACACTCGGAGACTACCTACTACCTACAATCTTACTAATTAACCTTCATTGTTAAACATCACACAAATGCATTAAAGCGAATGTGTATGTAGCACTCCTCTTGCACAGATTATGTAGCAAGAATAAAAAAAATGTAGTATTGCCGTCTTCTTCAACGAAACAGCTGTGATAAGAATGATAAGAAAAACAGTGTTCGCAATATTTTATTGGAATCAAAACAGTAGCAGTTCTCATGTCAGTGTAAGGATATGTATATTTCCATTTTCTTGCACAGAACCTACACCCAATACAAAACACTAAGAATGTATACAGTACAGCCGAAGCACTATATATAATTCACAACAGTAAAGCAACATGAAAGTAGTGTGGGAAATCTCATCATAATGCACACTGACATGTGCACTTCACAGTGCTAGTATGTAAACACAATCCAGAGAAATGGGATCAACAAGGAACTTGGCGTCAGCCTGCACATGAAGGCAACTAAGTTAGTAAAATAAGGCTAGCATTACTTTTAAGAAATAGGCAACCATGCAGGGAAGGCATGTTGTAGATTTTAATTGAATTAGTTTGCCCTATGGCATCAAAACATGTCACACATCATCATACAGTTCTGTTTTCTGCAGAAAAGTCCAAAATAGACCAGTGGTGTTGATTGTAGATCCACTTACCACAATTTGTAAAGGCGTTCAGCCATGCCAGGAAAATGACAACATTTCATTCATATATGGCTGCACATACTTACTCACAAATATCTGAAAATGAACACAGTTTTGTAGAAATATACTTGGGAATTTGTTGCCATTATCACACAACTGCCATACACCAATGCTTCTATTATACATATTTACCACAGCTATGTTTACAATATTCCCATGCCAGCCACTGTCATCTGCAACCTAAAAAGTTCTTCATCTTTAATTCCTCACTTCATGGCTTGCGCATAATTACCACATTTAAAGTTAATACCACTACCATGGCTGCAAAGTCAACTTGAAATTAGGCAATCACATGCCTAAAATTCATAATTTCCGACAAGTAGGGGCTGGTGGCTTGGCATATTGGATCCTAGGGCTTGCTATGCCATGTGGTTGAATAGAATTTGACCACGAATCTATAGAGCCTGTAAAGCAGTCAGGAATTGAGTTCATAGTTAAAGTGTGAAAACAAAATAGCAACACACATAGAAATAGAAATGAAGGGAACAGGACAACACAGTACTAGCAACTGAAATTTAACACGTATATGGCATTTTTAGTCACGTTCATACTCATTCTGTGAGTGCATGGTTCTTTATTTTTGTAATTTTTTCGCACTAAGTGTGTGTATCTTTCTTGACAAGTGACAAATCTCCTAAATTCCATAAATATGCGCATGTAACCTTTCTGTAGTGTAGAGTGAGGCACAGGGGAGTGTTCCCACAATACAGTGTCTTGTACACAAACAAGTGGGTGAGCAACTCTTGCAGCTTTGCCAGAAATGTCTTCCTGAAAATAATAGAAAAGAAGTTCATTAAGCTTTCCATATCCAGAAATATGAATGTCTTGGCAAAGACTCACACTTGACTATACTATTGCAGACCTTCAAAACAGAACACGAAACAAATGTATTAGTCTTTATAACTTGGAAGCGCAAAATCGACGAGGACAACGAAGGAACACAGATACACAGGACAGGCGCAAAATACACAGGAATGCGCCTGTCCTGTGTATCTGTGTTCCTTCGTTGTCCTCGTCGATTTTGCGCTTCCAAGTTATAAAGATTATGAACCAACTAGCCCAGCAACGCATTTTTTTAAAAAATGCAATAGTGAGTTGCTGCTAAGTAGTTTCTTGTCAACTTTTCACTTAAAATACAGAGGGCAAAAATACACAACTGTAATGAAATGCGAAACAGCACCAGAAGTGTACATTTGTCCTGTGTACCATCATTCGAGTAGTTTTAGCTGTCAGTGAAGTTAGCATTGTAGTGTAAGGGGTGCAAATTTTTAGTATGATTAACCTTGGTAGTTAAATGCATTTCAATGGAGGCGTAACTGCTTGAGGCCCACGTACTTAGCTTTAGGTGCGTGTTAGAGCTCCAGGTGGTCTAACTTTCCGAAGCCCTCCACTACGGCGTCTCTCATAATCGTATGGTGGTTTTGGGACGTTACGCACCAACAGTTATCACTTACAATACATGGAACACTAGCTTCTTCATCAACCACAGCTGTTCTTTTTAGGACTGAAGATTGGGCGACTTGGTATTGATTTATGGCCAAAATTAAACAGTGCACTTGTAATGACGACAATAGAAGACGTGGACAAAGTACCAGCCTGTTTACCTTGTCAGAAATTGTGTCAACAGTCAGAATGCTGTGTGCTGATCATAAACACTCCGGCAACATAAAGTAAAACAAAATAACCAGAGGGAAGGAACAAGGTGATTCAACAACGAGGTTCAACAGATTCAACTGACTTATATCAATGTGATTAAATTAGCCTTGACAAGTGACAAATCTCCTAAATTCCATAAATATGCACATGTAACCTTGGCAAGTTCTAGTGCTCATATGTGACTAATGAAGTGGACCATACCATCAAATACATGTGCTTCAGCAAACACACTGTAATGTGACGTCCCCGCTAAAGAGGACTGGACCCCGGGCCTTTCAAGATGTTTACGTAAATTTCTTCAACCCAAACCTCGGCAAAAAGAAGACCCCGGGGTAAGGAATGCTCATTTCGAAGCGGAGTTCCTGGAAGAATCCCGTCGACGGTCCTCGCGGGCCCACTGCGCAAACACCAGGATCGGGTGACAGCTTCTCTTGTCTACGGCCACGGCAACGGCGAAGCGCCGCGCGCGCCCTTCAGTTTTATGGCACTGGGGGGCAGCGGGGCGCCTTTTGTTGGTCCCATTCATGCGACTCCACTGTAGCCCCTGAGGCGGGCCGGGCCTGACATTCCGTCAGCCTCCGCGGCTCCCGGGCTCATTATCGCGTTTTACGCAGATGACCGCCTGCGGCGTTCAGGGAAGAAGAAACGGCAACTGCGGAGAATTGCGCGGGAGACACCGGGTTGGAGGCGTCGAAACCCGACCTGGACATCGGGTCGTCAGGCACCGGAAAGTGTGGGGCGACGGGGGGCGGCCAGAGGCTTTTCAGCGCAGCGCTCGAAACACTGCGCGTCGACCATTAGAGACGGCGCCCATTTGTCCGAATGTTGGAATTCCTGGTCACCCATAATTCACGCGTCCTCGGACAGCTCGCCCGTTTCCATCTCTAAATTTGGAGCTTGTACATTTTTGCTTGCGCTACTTTGCTTGAGAGAGGGCTTTCTACTGGTGTGGGCTGCGGGGGGCAGTCGTCGAAGCTGACACACACCGACCGACAGGGAAATATGTCTCACCAACCACGGCAATTGGTTAAGTGCCACGGAGGTGCCACGGAGTGGTGGAGTCGGGTCCTACGAAAAGGGACCACGGGGTCACGACCGGGGTGGTGTGGTACGAACGATAATAGTGCGAGGCGGATCATGATGGTGCGGGGAGAGATGAGATAGCGATGAGACTCGTTGAGATGAGGGGAAAATGGTAGGGTGAAGTAGGAAAGATAGCGACGAGAGACGATGAGGCGAATGATGAAAGGAGGTGGTGATGAAAAAGGATTAAGATGGAGGTGACTGAGGAAGACGACGAAGGAGATTATGATGACGAGACGATGAAGACATAGAAGATGATAGCGACGCTGAGATCGCGAAGAAGTGCGCGGCGACGACCGATTCGGCTCCATGCTGCAGCGACTGCGAGAACAACCCCGAGCCCCGACTTGAAGCCAGCTCCGAGGTCTCCGACAACATGGACGTTTCGTAAGACGAACTTCATCTCCTTCATTTAGACGAGCTTTGCGGGACGGGAGGCGGCGCGTTGAGACATTGCGCGGATTAACTAGTTAACGGCTCTATCTTCTTTTACTTATGGTGTCGCTGCATTGTAATTATTTTCCTTTTACTTATGGTGTCGCTGTATTGTAATTATTTTCCTTATGTGTTCTGTATTGCGGGTCGCGAGTGTTGTGCCTTTGTTATTATTTTTGTATAACCTGTGTTGTGTGCCGGAAACTTGCGTGTGTATGCATTTTTTTAGCGCTAGTAAATAACATGTGTTTGTAGACGAGAAAAGCTCGTTGCCTCTCTTCCTTCCCGGCCCCAGCACGGATCCTTTTGAGAAGAAAGTTGTTGAGATGCGTAGCCAAGAGGGGCTGAGCAAGTGTAGTAACGGTATGTAGTGGCGACGTGGGCGAGAGGTTGAGGAAAGTTATTTAGCGGCCTCCCCTCTTTGGCAGGCGGGTAATTAGGGACGTCTCAGTAACTAAGCACATGTCTTAGACATCATATGGCATCATAATGTGTCATTAGCATGACTTATTCTTTCTAGCTAAATATATACAAGCTCATGATGTCAGTGTGCCTTGATATGCAATTTAACTTTTTGTGTAGGAGACGGACAAAGTGCTCCATGCAAAATTGTCCTCAAAAAGTATTCTGACTTGCTGATAATCTGCGCGTGAGAACAGAATAAATAGAAAACAAATCTGGCCTTAACGCACGTTTTACCACATGACAGCGTGATAACAGCTGTCTTTTTTTTTGTTGTTGCTTAAGTGTATACTCCCTGGAAGCAACTCCCAGAAGTCAACTCCCAGAATGGCGTCACGGGAGCATTCGCGTAGGACGAGGCAGCTTGCTACGAATGCATACCCTTGAATCTGAACTCTAGTTACGCAGGCGCCCAGTGGAGTAACGACGTGACCACCAGCCGTCCGAATCTGCGAGTTATGCCACGGCGTGATTACTTTCTTCAACTGCGTTACCAGTTTCCCGCTCAATATAGAATAGTCTGCGCCGGTGTCCACTAACGCATTAACCGCGTAACCATCAATCGTCATTGGTATGTCGAGTGAAAGCCGGTCATCCCGTACAGCAGCAGGTGATGTCGGATCGGTATCTGTACGTCTCTGCGTCAATCGGAGGTCTTCAGCACTTCGACTATCAGTGACCCCGCCCCCAGAGGTCGCTTCAGTTAGTTTTCCCGGAGGGGACTGGGCGACCGTGCGTTAGAATACCGCTGGTGCGGCGATGAAAAGCGCCTCGGCGACGGCGACTGCGACTGGAGCCCGGCAGACGGTTGGGCGTGCTGCTGCGAGAGGTAGTTTTCAATGTCCCGGGGTCGCTGGCCGTACCGGGGTGGCGGCGAGTACGCAGAGAAGCTGCGAAGCCCAAGGCGGCGGTAATGACACTGGCGGTACAAGTGATCTGCTTCCCCGCAGTGAAAGCAGAGAGGCCGGCGATCGGGTGTGCGCCAAACATCCGACTTCCGAGGAGTCGTGCGCCGATCGTCGATGTAGTGGACCGGTTGCTCCGAACGATGGGCGACTGGAGCGGCACGGACAAAGGGCGGTGGCGTGTACGTGTCTTCGTAGTACGGCATTTGCTGCGCCGACTGAAGTGACACGGTAGGAACTGGATGAATGCACATTGGTGGAGAGGCAGCAGGCCGCTTTAAGGCTTCCGTGTAGGTCGTCTCACGGCGGTGTTCTGTAGGAGCTGGCGCAGCGCTGTCAGCAGGCAATCTGTCCCGGAGGGCCTGATGCAGCTCGACCTTGAAAACGGTTGCAATAAAGCTGAGCGTAGGATGAGGCGTTACGCCTGCCTTTTGCAACTCTTCACGCACTATAGAAGGAATAAGTTCTCGCAGGCAGTCATTGCTGGTTCCAGTGGGGGGTGAAAATGTCAGCAGTGGACATGCCGTTGACTTGCCTCTCGTACAGGTTGGATCGCTGCTGCAGCATTTTTTCCATGGTCACAGCCTCGGACAGGAACTCCGCCACCGGCTTCGGGGGGCTCCGCACGAGGCCGGCAAAGAGCTGTTCTTTGACGCCGCGCATCGGATGACGCAACTTCTTGTCCTCCGCCATTCTTGGGTCAGCTCGTCTGAAGAGGCGCGTCATGTCTTCGATGTATGCGGTCACGGTTTCGTTTGGCAACCGGACACGGGCCTGAATCGCTCGTTCCGCTCGTGCTAGGCGATCAGCACTGGTGTAGGTCTCCAGAAGCCTACGACAGAACTCGCGCCACGACGTCAGTTGCTCCTCGCGGTTCTGATACCACGTACGCGCCCCGTCCTCTAGGTATAAGTAGACACGTCCCAGTTTTGCCGCGTCGTCCCATTGGTTCAAGGCCGCTACGCGCTCGAAGTCTACCATCCAATCTTCGACGTCTTCGCGCTCTGTGCCATGGAACGTCGTCGGCACCCGTGGACTCTCGAGGGTATACCGGTTCGACATCACGCTTTCCGTACCGGTTGGAGCGGTTTGTACAGAAGCGCTTGTCATACCTGTAAAATTGGTGGGAAGCGTGTCGTAGACTTCCGGAGGCAGTCCCCTGATTCGTCGGCTGGCCCTATGCACGGGCGTGTTGACTGGCACTGGACTTGTAGGGCGGCTCCCTGGAGGGGTGTGCAGCATCCGTCAGGGCTACCCAGCGCGTCCACCAGTTTGTCACGAGTCTTTAGAAATACCAGGTTCTTTTGATAAATCGCCGACTAGCCAGCTCTTGAAAAGCGCGTCCGTCGGGGCTGAATCTCGAGCGGAGAAGAAGCGCGCGCTCTTCTTTCTTCTTCTAGGGCGAGAGCTACTCTTGCCTCGACCCATTACATGCAGGTGGCAATATGCTTGCAAAGGCCCATAAGCGATTTCCTAAATACCACGTCATTCACAGAGAAGATTCCGAAGAAAAAGCAAGAACAATATCCCCATTTCTGGTAGCGAAAACCCTGTCTGACAAGCTATTACCAGGATACAAAGCGTATAAGATGCACAGTGGCGATCTGCTGTTCGAACTCGGAGACAGCAAACAGTACGAAGACCTTCCCCAACTTCCCGTGAGTCTTTCGGAAACATTGCTGTCACAATCACTCCACACTGATTTATGAATACCGTCCGCGGTGTCATCTCAGATAAAGACCTTTTGAACCTCACTGACTCCGAACTTCTTGAAGGATTGAAGGAACAAAACGTCGTCAGTGTACAGAGAATTAAAATAAGAAGGGACAACATCGAAAAGCCTACCAAACACGTTATATTGACATTTGGTTCAAGTGAGCTTCCAGACACCGTAGAAAATGATACACAAAACTAAGAGTTTGACCATATATACCCAACCCACGTAGATGCTTCAACTGCCAGAGATATGGTCACAGCTGCCATGCTTGTAAAGGACAAGCCAGTTTTGGTAGGTGCGCTTCAAAAGAACACATTTCCGACACCTGTGAAGCTGCACCTCAGTGTGTCAACTGTGGTGGTGACCACCCAGCATACTCGCGGTCTGGTGCTGCGTGGAAAAAGGGAATATGTATTATAACATTGAAAGTCAAGGAAAGCATCTCCTTCAGGGAAGCCAGGAGGATATTCTCACCATTCCATGGCACGACTTATGCCGATGCGGCGCGTCAGGGGGGCAGCGTCGCACCGGCCTCCACCACTTGCCCGGCCTGTTCTGACCGGACCGCTAGCTGTGACACCTGCCCCCCAAGGCGACAGTAGTTCAGGCTACTGCGCCAACTTGCGAACAGAGCCCCGCTACTCCAGGGTCGTCGGGTCTCAAGGCCTCGTCCCACCAGACGGGGCCTCAAACCCGAAATGCCAGCTCGCGCGTGCCGGCATCCAGTGTTTAACAAGAGGCAATGGACACGGCGTTGGCACCTCTGGTGCCTAATGAACGGCGCGGCTCTTCCGACCGTGTAAAAAAGCAGGACAAGTCACCACAGCGTCAGACGACGGTGCTGTCTCTTGGAAAAATATACACGTGAACACTCATCACTCTCTCACAGTACTCACAGCACCATTTTTTGCTTAATATGGAACCACAAATAATTAAATGGAACAAAAGAGGCCTTCTTCGAAACCTCGACGATGTACAGGAACTGATCCACAAGCTTCGTCCAAAACTGCTGTGTGTGCAGGAGACACATCTAAAACCCCAACACACTAATTTTCTGTCACTACGCCATTTTCCGAAAAGACCACGATGATGCTGTGGCGTCATCAGGTGGTGTAGCCATTATAGTAGATATTAGTGTGGCATGTAGTACACACTTAGCGCTTCAAACATCCCTTGAGGTAGTTGCCATTCGAGCCATTCTCTTAAACAAGCTTATCACGATTTGTTCACTGTACATAATACCACATTATGAGCTCCATATACGCGAACTGGAAACATTAATATATGAGCTCCCAGATCCATATTTGATTCTAGGTGATTTTAATGAGCACAATATCTCGTGGGGTGATTCTCGGCTTTGACGCTTGAGGACGTCTTATTGTACACCTTTTTTTTTTCGTCTAGTTTATGCCTCTTAAATACTAAGGAGGTCACGTATTTTAGAGTCAACATGTTTGCACAGCGCAAGAAAAACGAGGACGTAGGGAGGACACAACACGTCCTTCTTACGTCCTCGTCTTTCTTGCGCTGTGCAAACATGTTCATTCCAAAGCACCAACTAGTCCAAGCTTCCGTTTTAACACGTATTTTAGTCTCGCAAACAATTCATACTCATGCATAGATCTTCATATTTCATCCCCGTCACTTTTAAGCTATCTTAAATGGAATGTTCGTCGAAACCCTTACGGAAGTGACCACTTCCCGGTAATCCTGAGTGCGCTGCACCAAAACAACCTTCCGCAGGCTCCTCGGTGGAAGCTCGATTCAGCGGATTGGGAACGGTTCCGAACTGTGACCCACGTGACATGGGCTGAGATGTCCGCTCTAACAATAGGAGCTGCCGTGAACTATTTTACAGCCCTTCTGGTTGACGCCGCTTGTAAATGTATTGCTGAAGCGAGCAGCCCAGGTTCAAAACGGCGTGTCGATTTTTGTGCCTCTTTTTCTTTCTTTATAGCATTGGAAACTTTCAGAATAATGCAACGAGCTGGAAATGTGTTCAAAGTGAGAACGAAGGAAGTCTGCTTGCTCCTCCAAGGTACCGCCCTGTGTGTTTATTAAAAGAAGTGAGTGTGTTTCGCGCCCGTGAACCTTTTTAACCTTGTTCCAAATTTTACCTTCGTCTGTATATCAGTTTCTTCCGAAAAAAAAAACTTGCCAACTCTCTTCGAGCCAGCCGGGGTGTCCTCCTTCCTTGGGTTTTGACATTTTTGAAATGATCTAGGTTCTCCGCTGCCGGAGAATCCCGGAGCAGCCTGCACGCTTTGTTTTGCTTGTTCCGCACATTCCGACATCCTTCGTTCCACCAGCGCTAGAACGGAAACGCGCAAACTACGAAGCGTAAAATGAACCTTTTCCTTAGCTGAGTCTCTAGCGTCGCTGAATTCCTGCAATAAATCCTACCCAGGTTCCCACCGTATAGTGTATGAAATTCTGTTACACCTATTAAACGAAACGCATAAAACTCTCCTTTCCGTGTACAATGTCATATGGTCTTCTCAGGAGATGCCTACTTCATGGAAAGAGGATATTTTAATCCCTGTTCTGAAAGTTGCCTCTGTAAGCTTTTCCAAAAAATGATGAACCGCCGGCTAATACATTTTCAGGAATCAAATGGATTGCTTGACCCACATCAGTGTGGTTTTCGATAGGGTCGTTCCACTACTGACCACCTTGTGCGCTTTGAGGCAGAGATTCGGGATGCTTTCATACACAAGCAGTATTTCCTTTCTGTGTTCCTCGACATAAAAAAAGCACATGATATAACGTACCGGTTCGGAATTCTGAGAGACCTGTCCCACTTAGGTGCACGTGGGAAAATTTTAGACATAATTGAGAGTTACGTGACAAATAGTACATTCCGTGTCCGAGTAGGAAATGTCCCATCACGGCCATTTGTTCAAGAAACTGGGCCGCCACAAGGTGGCGTCCTCAGCTGAACACTTTTCATCATGAAAATGAATTCGCTGCGTCTTTGGTTCCCATGCAATATGTTCTACTGTACCTATGTCGACGATGTGCAGATTGGTCATTGGCCGCCAGCATCCAAGTCACGCCGCACAGAAGTAACACTTACCAGGCTAAGGATAGGACATACTGTACACATTTCCTACCTTTTGTCCGGTGGCGATCCACCTTTGTGCGAAAGATGTGGTGAAGCTCTGACCGTGCTTCACATTTTAACGCGATAGCGTTAAAGAGCTCGTTTCGCAGAAATTCCGGCGTCGGCGTCGGCGTCGTTGGTTGTGAGCGAAAAATCATCATCTTGTCCGTGACCGAAAAATCGAGAAAGATGCAAAGAAAATAAATAATAAAAATTTCCGGGTCCAAGTGAGGATCGGACTTGGGCCGTCTGCGTGGCAAGCAGCTGTTCTACCACACAGCCACGCCTCTGCTTGGAAATGCAGTGAAAATAACTTCCTCTGCTTGAAAATGCAGTGAAAATAACTTTCATGCTTCGCAAACGGAAGCGTCCTTTACATAGGCGTCGCAATATAGCATGTAATATCGCAGGAATATTCCGTGGTACCAGCGTACATTGCCATCGGGCGTGAGAATGTGCGACTATCGTAATGATTTCGTAGTTTAAAGCCGGCCAACCATTACAAACGGCGCACATCTTACTGGGCGTATTCCTTTAACACCATGTAGCGGGTACATAGCAAGTATGCACTAAGTGGTTGAAGTAGGCACTCGGGACAGATATCGCTGTCGCGTTCAACTCTTAAAGGCGAATACTAAAGGCTGGTTCACACCGGCGACTAGCACCGGTCGCGCGACCAAGTTAGTCGCTTTGCGACTGGTCGTAAACAGTCGCATCGGTCGCAAAGGGACTGCTTTTGCTCAGTCGCTCGCGGCGCGACTTTTCAGTCGCGCGACTGCAGGTGCAGGACGGCTGGAACCAATCAGCGAAGCCCAGAAGTGACGTCAGCATTTGTTTACAACCAGGGCTCGTCGCTTTTTCTTTTTTGCCCTCCATTGACTCGCTGATAACGAGATCTGGACGTGACTCTCTGGGTTTGCGACTTCCGGTCGCTCGCATGCAGCCTCTGCCGGTGTGAACATCGGTCGCTTTCAGTCGCTTTTTTGGTCGCCAGTCGCAAATGGTCGCGCGACCGGCGCTAGTCGCCGGTGTGAACCAGCCTTAAGGGTTCCCCAATTTTTTAATTCAATGTAAAGAACTAGACACGCTTAGAAAACAACAGTTTCCATTACCCTACCGAGAACAAATACCATTTCACCCATCAATATTTATCGGTAGACATCCGCTTTTCAAGCATCAATCACTGTTGGAATTTTTAAGAGACGCACGACCTCTGAAGAGAGGTCGCTGCAGCACATGCCCTTGTAAGCAAGGGTGTTGACGAGGCACTTCTGCTAATGCCATATGTATCCACCATAGAGTGATTACCACGACCACTCGTCATTAATTCTCAATATGCACGGTTAACATCACCTTCATTACTTTAGTACCTATATGTTTCACCCGCATTACACTCTAAGAAAAAAGGGAGTCAAAAGCGGATCAAAGACCGTGATTCCATTCGGGTCGTCACTTGACCCCTTTTGGAAGGTAGAGGCAGAGAAAGAGAGTTAGCATTTTAAGGGAGTCGGAACACTCTCGCGAAGCGCCTTTCGATTGGCTCCCGGGATGAAGGCGCGGCCATACATATCGCGCGTTTGCCGTTCGGCCGGTTCGGCTTCGTTGTGGCGGGCCCGCGAGCCCCGACGCCAAACTGTCGCCGCCGGCGCGGCGCCTCCGCCACATCCGCTGCCCCCGCTGCCTGCTCTCTCCCTCTCCTCCGTCTTTTCGAATGCGCTGCGTTGGTTGTGCTGGCATGCTGGTCGCGTGTCTTGTAGTTTTCAGTTCGAGCGTTCGAGCGAACGTGCGTATCTTCGGTGGCTGCACGCCAGGCTCCGTGCACGAAGTGACGCTTGGAGTGAGGCATATTTTTGGAGCAGCGGACACGGACAACGTGCGCCTGTTAACGGTCAGTGTACTGCTTTCGTATGTACGAATTACACAGCTTTAGCTGGGTGTCTGCAGCAGCTATGCAGAAGTAGGCTGGCAGCCATTTCCAACGGTATCCTGCGTCCGCGGGGCTGTTGCAGATGCCCAATTAAAACTGTTACTTAACGAGCTGAGACCGCTATGCGCGTTGTTGTGCAAGTGACTGCAATCCCGTATCAAGGGCGATTATTTTCTGATAGCACATTCTGTCTGCACTGATGAAGATGCTCGATATCTTTTTGAGGTGCGCTTTAGTGTACGTCATAATAGCATTTCCATCGATACTCGATTGTGCAGAGGCTTCCGCGCGTGTAAACATGAAAAAAAATGAAAAAAAATCCTCTGTGTACAGAACACATAGACGCACTGTATATAATGGCTTTTGTTGTTAACGTAAAGACGGTAGTTTTCAGGTGCAGATATAGTATGATGCCTTTCAGCACATACGCGGTAGTCGCTTAAATGTTTAGGACTCGCCTCGCCGATGACGGGAAAAAGCTCTAGACTTTCAACGGCGCGCGTTGTTGCGGCCACCGCCGTGCGCACTTTTCCCTCGTTTCTGTTTGCTCTTTTCGTGCTTTGCCTACATCTGCGATGACGTTCGGAGTTATAACAAAATAGAGTGAGTATACGTCACTGTGGGAGCTATGTGCGTTAATTCTAGCATACGCCACGTCTGAGCTACTTTATGAAAGTTGTTTTACACGATTACGGCAAAACACACGGTTCCTGGGCACCTAACCATACCTCTTTGCATTTGTTGTTTTGTTGTGAGCCTTGTGTAAATCACTTATTGTGTAGGTCAGGGGGTCTCAAACTCACCTCAGCCAGCGGGCCGCAGTCACGCAATTTTGTCCCGCAAGGGCCGGAGCAGCGACGGAGGTAGAAGCGGGGGGGGGAGTTCGTGCAGTTTGCTAGAAAAAGCTGCCGCCATTTGAAAGAAAACTTTCTCATGTTTCATATACAGTTCATTTCAGAAGTAGATGTGGTGCCAGGATTCCAACATGTGGCTACCGATCCTCCACGTGACTCAAATCTGGGCGCCGGTTGGGAAATATGAGTTATGTTTCACGGTTATGTTTCAAAACAATGTGAAAGCATGGGATGCCTCACGGCGACAATGCCCTAAACGAGAGAGGCCTGCGTTGCTCACGAACATGATTATAAGAAAATTTTTAAAAAAAAAGTGGGGCGCATACAGTCATGTGCGGGCCGCAGCCGAGAGCCTCGCGGGCCGCGTGTTTGAGACCCCTGGTGTAGGTATTGCAAACTCTTACAATGATTCCCTTTTCTCATTACGATATCACGTTCTTTTTTTTTCAGTTACCAGTTTTCATGGCTGCTCACGCTGAACAGGAGCGACAACATAGCAAGTCACAAGTCTGATTGCTCCAGCCTTCACGACTTTTCGACTCTTAATCATAAGGAATCAATGTGGAAACATGATACCGATATCTGCTGTTTATTTTGCACGACATGACACTATGCACATCACAGTAACACATTTTGGTTGGTTATACTCATACAAGCATGTAAACGAGGAATACCTCAACTGCTTCAACTTTGCTGGAAATGGTGTGTTCTTTTGAGTTTTATTAAAATAATGCTAAAATTGAACTATCCTTTTTTTTTTGCAGTCGCTCGGCACAACGGCAAGTATTAATAGAGTTGCTTAAAATGAATACTTCACTATTTCCGGCAGTAGTCGCGCGAAAGTAGAGCATGGGTCAATTTAGTAACTTAAAATAGACGTAGAGTCGCTTGACGCTTCGGTGGGTGTCAATTGACCCGCGTAGGAGCGTCACCGGCAAGGGTCGTCGACTCCCACAGAAGTGGTAGTGTGATCCTTCGCATAAGAGTCCTCCCACTCTTCTTAAGAGGGTCCGGGTACTCTCCTGAGCGCGCCCACTCTGATCCACCAAGAGACTCACCGTGACTCTCCAAAGACAGTCGTATACGTGGCAAGTCAGAACTCTCCGAAAAGAGTCAGGTATACTCTTTTTTTTTCTTAGACTGTAGTGCGTGGAATTTTAAGGCCCTTATACAATCACTTACCATCAGCATTTTTTTCACATCTTTTGTCTCATGACCAGGTGCTCTTTGGCCGTCAAATGGGCCTTGCGCCACAAAACATACATTAACGTCATCATCAGGATCTTCGTCGCCGATTTGTCGTCGACGCTCACTGTCCGCTGTCATGGTGGTTAGAAAACCGTTGCCGAAACATACGTGTACATGTGAATCGATTCTCGGGCGCTCTTCGATTTTCCACTGCTGGCTACCCGCGGGCTGCCAATGCCAGCCAGACGCGGTCGTTTTTTCGGGTTGCCCCGCCCCCCCCTCACCCGTGGCGCACTTCCGGTTGGCGCTGGTCATTCACGGTTTGGACGGTTCTGGCGACCCGCGGGCAGCCCGATGGTCGCCAGCAGCACCCATGTCAATTTAGTCATGGAAGCTCTCTGGAAGGTTCCGGGCTAGCAGACGCCGAAGAGAGACGATACGCTACGATCTTTGTGAGGACTTGACGGATTTTAATGCGGGCGCTTGGGGAATGCGCATTCGCTTGTCATTGCGCGTGGGGGCTATCTTCTAAAGCCTGTTCCGCCGTGGGAGATGGGGCGATTACGAGTACGGGCTAGCATTTGAAGCTACTGTTTATTGCTTTTGTTGTTTCCCGTGAAGCTTCCTTTTGTGAACAACGCGGGCAACTGTTGCCTGCTAACTGCGTCGTGCACATGTCCCAAAAGTTGTGTACACGTTCGTACGCGCGCATGGAGACAATTTTCGAGTTTATTTTTTTCGTAGCAGTCGTCGTTTGTGGTGCCGTGCCTGCTTTCTGCGCACTTAGCGAAGACGAGTGTGGTCGGACTAGCTCTTTCGCTCCGTCGTATGTTCAGAAAACCTCTTCAGAAATAACCCATTCACTCGTCAATAGTGACAGAATGTCCTGACTCAATAGAGAAAGAGGATCGCTAACATTGCTAGTTGGTTGAATTGCATGATTTTTCTGTTCAAAGCGCACACCGACAAAGACGAAAGGAAAGAAGCGTTTGTCTTCTTGTCTTTCCTTTCGTCTTTGTCGGTGTGCGCTTTGAACAGAGAAATGAATAATAGAGATCGCGAAAGTTGTTTTTAAGTGTGTGATGCTCGTTGGTCGCGAACGACGTGCGAGCGTACTTGGATCTACGGGCCATGTGGTGTGGTGTTATGTTACGACCCGCCAACGTGGAAAAAAAAACAGACATGGACTCAGCAATGTGTATATCCTTCCGTTGCATATTTCATCGTCGGTTTTGGCTTGGTTTATTACCTCTTAGTAATAATGCCGTGCAGTGTGTATGGTTATCACCTAGTAGCTCAAATGAAAGCTGAGCGACGTGTGATTTTGGAAGTGCCACGTACGACTGGAAAAGAGGCCCAGGCAACACCTCCCAAAACGGAAGTTGGTCAACGCGTGCGTGCGACGTAGTACGCTATAGCTGAGCAGGTATCTCCTGGAGCTCTCTTTCGGACACGACCACTTTCGCGAGACTTTGAGTCCTGTTGTGCAATGACTGTTACATGTACTATGCAGACGTGAGCTTGTTAAGCCGTTAGTGGCGTGGCAGCTCAGCTTGCATCGATTCCGAGGCGCCGTGGGCCTACTGCCTTTTTGTTCGCGGACGGGGCGAGTTGCGCGTGGTCTTGCGAGTGTGCGAGGTCGTATCCCAACTGCGTATGCTCGAGGATATTATTTCAGCTTTCGCGCAAACCTAGCCACATATTTCCAAGCGGGCAATGCAGAAAAAAAAACAACGCGCACGCGGCGCAATGTTTATTTGCTGCCATGAAGGTAGCGTGTGTTTACGATTGCGCTGGCTGTCCCAGCGTCCGATTGTGCAATCTTCGGGCAGCTTCGGCTTGTCTCGGGTCCCCCCACACAGGTGACCACGACGCTGTTAACTGTTCCGACCGGATCTAGCTGGCTGACCCCCTGGCTAGCTCTGGCTGCCAGAGAGCTGCCAGAGGTGTGAAAAGTAAATGTCCCCACGGTTACCAACGATCCCCGTGCTTCGCTGTCTCGTCATCATTCACTTCGTCGCTATGCGTGTTTTTTTTTTTTTAGGAAGTCCGGTAGGTTGGTACCAAAGTGTTGTTTCCGTGGCTGGTTAAGCTTTAGCTTCAACTGTTGCTTTGCGCTAATCGACTTACATGTCTGGACTAATTGACTTTCTGTCTTCTTCAATGAGCGACGTAAACTTTTAACTTTTCGTTTGCCATGAATCACCTCGCGCGTTACCCACGGGCTGTATTTTCTTGGTTTCCTAGTTTTTAATGGTATATATATATGGTGAAGCAGTCATGTATTATTCCCTAATCTTTTAGGGACGAAGCTCCTTAGGGTGTGGGTCTGTCCCTCCTCTGTAGTCGTAGTAGTAGTAGTAGGTAGGTAGTTAGGTAGGTAGCCACGTGCAGTGGAATGTACCCACTCCACGTGATAAAGATGACGATGACGCAGTATAGTAGAATGTATCCACAACACGTGATAACGATGAAGTATAAGCGCGTTCCAGTATAGTGGATTGTACCCACTACACGTGATAACGATGACGATGACGCTAATGACCATGAAGTATAAGCGCGTTCCAGACCGCCCATTCTCTTTCTGCCATGGATGAAAACGATCGAGCTTGGCCCACTCATCATCAGTCACTTCGTGGATATGGCCTGATTTTTTTTCCAGAGGGCATTTTATTTATTTATTTATTTATTCATTTATTTATGTACTTATTTATTTATTTATTTATCATAGTGCCCACAGCGCCCAAGGGTATTACAGTGGGGAGAAGAATAAAATATTTCAATAGAGAATACATGTTTCCACCCTTCAACATTACAATAAAAATCACCGCCCAAGCACTCCGTACAAATGGTTAACCAGCGAAGCTGTAATGAGCGGCCCCAGTGTTTAGCAGTGGGTTCAACCCGACGCTGCACTGAAGCCATCCACAATTATCGTTGCCAGGCTGTGGTCGAACCACAGGCGGTCACAGACGTCACAGCCGAAGCCAAAGTGCCGCTGGAGAAACACTCGCCCAAAGCGGGCGTTCGCCCCGGAGAACGCGCTCCCGCAATCACGTGGACGCGGTTCTGCCCGCAACGCCGTTTCTTCGGCGCGCCAGAGGGCGCGCCGTGGCTGCAAGCGTTTGACCTTGCAAGCGTCGTAACCAAGATCGCGCGCCAATGACGCGCGAGCTTGGGTACGACGCTCAGAACGACGTAACTGATAGCATAGCCAATGGAGACCGCTCGTGACACAGATGCCGAGCGGTTTTTCGTTTCTCCTAGCCATATACAGCTTTCGCTGTAATAGCCCAATACAATGTCAACTATGAAGTGGTACATGGCAGTACACAATATTGCCACGCGCGTTTCTTATTTTAGGGGCGAAGCTCCTTAGGGTGTGGGTCTGTCCCTCCTCTGTAGTAGCACTACTACTACTACTAGTAGTAGTAGTAGTAGTAGGTAGGTAGGTAGGTAGCCACGTGTAGTGGAATGTACCCACTCCACGTGATAGAGATGACGATGACGCAGTATAGTGGAATGTACTCACTACACGTGATAACGATGAAGTATAAGCGCGTTCGAGTATAGTGGAATGTACCCACTACACGTGATAAAGATGACGATGACGCAGTATAGTGGAATGTACCCACTACACGTGATAACGATGACGATGACGCTGATGACCATGAAGAATAAGCGCGTTCCAGACCACACATTCTCTTTCTGCCATGGATGAAAACGATCGAGCTTCGCCCACTCATCATAATTCACTTCGTGGAGGTGGCGTCATTTTTACTTTTGCTGTATTCGGTTTTCGCCTACAAAGACTGTCAGCTACGCTCAGCGCGAACCGCGCCGCATTGTTCGAGAAACTTGTCGATTATTGTAGATCGTTTTGTTAAGATTGCGCGCAAGACGCGAACACTCGAGCTTATTCTAGAGCTTGCGCGACAACCTGTGATAACGCTGGAATATGCGACGGCACATGTATAAATGCCGACGCGCTTCACCGCTTGTCAGTTGATCGACGGCCGACGCTCTGTTCGCCGCTATCAGTGCATACCATGTGTATTGCTGTAAATTAACTTACCATCTCTCGGCCACAAGTTTGGCCGAGTAAAGAGTTTCATCTTGGATACGTCGCCTGCTGCCTTCGTCGACGTCACGACCACATGATATCTGGTGGAGGTGCTGCTTCTTTCATGTACCGGACGGCCCCGTCAAGCCGTGAACCCAGCCCAAGTCGCGAGGAAGTCATCGACGGCAACCCTGAGCACCGAACAAGCCGAAGACAGCAAGGTCTACGGCCAGAGTACAGGCCTTTACCTGAAAAGACCCGGCGAACCAAGACCCCGACCTCGACCGCAGCGACAATGACAGCCCCTGTGCCGTCTGTGCCAATCCTGTTCCGGCAACCCAAGGAGACACCGACCTTCCGCGGTTCAGCACTGGCTCGAAGCGTACGACCGACTCGCCGTTTTCAATGCGTGGACCAGCGAAGACAAGCTTGGACATGTGTACTTCGCTTAGCAAGACCCCGCTCGCACCTGGTGCGAGAACCAAGAGCGACCCCTGACAACGTGGGACACATTTCGCACCAGGTTCCTCGCTACATTCACGAGCGTCATCCGCAAGGAGAGGGCCGAAGCTGCTTGAAACCCGTTTGCAGCTCCCAAACGAAAACATGGTGCTCTTCACAGAAGAGATGACCAGACTCTTCCGCCACGACGATCCCGAAATGTTGGAAGACAACAAAAGTTTGCTTCCTCATGCGAGGAGTAAAGCAGGAACAGTTCGCGGGTCTCATGCTGAACCCACCGAATACTGTCATGGAATTCATCTCCGAAGCGACGACGATTGAAAATATGCTGGAGTTGCGCACCCGACAATTCAATCGTCCCTTGACGCCAGCGTACGCAGATCTTCAAGCACTCTGATCCGACGACCTGCGTGAAACGGTTCGAGCGATCATGCGGGAGGAACTGCGCAAACTGTTACCCCCCCCCCCCCCGCAGCCTCAATTGGACTCGATCAACAAAACTGTTTGCGAAGAAGTTCAGGAAGTGTTAGGAATTCCCGAACCACCGCATCCTCACCCGGAGGCCGTGACCTACGCTGCTGAAGTCCGCCGCGCCCGCTCCGCGACGACGTCAAGACAGCGCATCGCCACAGTTCGGCCGCCAGGCGCCGCCGACGGCACCACCACCGATGCCCTACCGTCATCCTGTCAGGCAGCGGTACGCGCCAGGGAAGACCGACGTTTGGCGCGCCCCTGACAACCGCCCGCTCCGCTACCACTGCGGGGATGCCGGCCACACGTACTGCCGCTTCCAGTACCGACAAAAGGGGCTACGCATATTCGCCGTCAACGCGCCGCGTGCACAGCCAGGAGAACGGCGTCGCGACATCGACGACTACCTCACCGGAACGTAGTGGCAAGAACGCAGACCTTCCCGCTTGCCGTCGCCCGGCCGTTACATGTCACCGCACCGCCGGCAGTACACTGACCCAAACCGGGGCCCGTCGCCTATCCCGTATCCGGGAAACTAAGGGCAGCAACCGATGGAGGTGCGGTTGCTGAACGGCGAAATGCCGAAGATCCTCCGCGGCTGCCGACGACGACAACGCGACGAGACCTGCAGAACAGGACGCGAAGCAGACGAAGCCCTGCCGACGAAACCTCGCGCACTGAAAACCTCACGACGCAGCGTGGAAGCACCGCAACAAATAGACGCAGCCGTGATCCGACGCCGCGACCTAACCTCAACGCAAGGCTCATAGTAGGTTCATAGTACCATTTTGTTTATTATAAAGTAGGTTCATAGTACCGTTTCGTTTAATATAAAGTAGGTTCATAGTGCCGTTTCGTCCTTACACATCGTCGCGAGTACACTTCCGGAGACCCTGAAGGTAACTTGAAAATGCTTCATGTGATGTTATTTTTTCTACTTCTGAAGGCAACCTATTCCACTGGCTTATCACCCTGGGAAAAAATGACATTTAAATTTGTCAGCCCACCAGCTTATTTCCTTTATATTAATGACATTATCTAGTCTCTGTGAAACGTAATCCGGTTCGGAAAAGTATCGCGAGGGGTCCAGACCTGTTCGGCTATGAAATACGTTGTGCAAAAGTTTCAACCTCAGATATTCCCTTCGTTTGTCTAGAAGTTCCCAAACAAGCGTTTCTTTTGCTTTTGACACACTGAAATTTCTGGTAAAATCAGAGCAGACAAACCGAGGAGCCATAGGCGTGCGCGGGGTTTCCCAACAGGGGGGGCGAAGGCTCGTCGCAGTGCCCCCTCCCTATTAAGTCAATGCATTGGGCAGACGTGTCGCCCCTTTTTCTTAGGTGACTGGAGGGGGCGGCCACTCCCCTGCCCCTCTCGTGTGCACTTCTATGTGAACAGCCATGTTTTCAACTCTTTCTAAATTGGATACCTGACATGCCTTCCACGGATCCCACGCAGCACAAGCGTAATCTAACATAGATCGAACGTTAGACATGTATATTTGAGTCTTGGCCTCTTGGCCTCAACTGGTAACTCACTTGCGTTTCTGCGCAGGAAACCTAGCACACGTCCTTCTTTAGTTGTGACGTGATTGATGTGACGGTTCCGGGAAAGGTCCAGCGCAAAATAAACACCAAGATGCTTGTGTTCGCGAACGTAAATAGCCTGGTTGAATTTACAGTATAAGTCATTGGGGGCATTTTCCTAGTGAAACGTCTACCGATGGATCAGAAGCAAATTCTGAAAATTATGTGAACTCATCTACCGGGTATCTCTAAACGCCAGCGTCGTTAGATTCTCAAAGTCAGTGATATTGCTTTATAATGACGTTTTTTTGGAATAGAACACGGCAAAGGTAGGTGGTACATTAGTATATCATGGCCGGATATTCGTTCAACAATACCAATTTGCATTGTGTTTTATTGGGATGTGATCACTGAGGAGTATCAGGTCAAATATGATGCGTGCAGTGCCAGGCGAGCGAGTTGTTTAACTAACTACTTGTTCTAGATTAAATTTTGGCATCATATCTGTGCTTCGGAAGCATGTGATGAATATTACTTTGTGTTCAAATTGATATCTGGTAAGTTAAAGTCCCCCGTGATGATCATTCTCATGCTGGGGGCATGGTTCTGCAGAAAATCCTGTATGTTCCTGACACAATCTTCGTTCGAGTCAGGACTTCTGTAAACGCGGCCTGTAATTATGGCAGCGTTGTTTCATATGATTCTGCGGAACATTGGCTCAGCTTCCCTCAAATCTGGTAATCGTACGAATGGAAGGAATTTCTTTATGAGCAGCGTCACACCAACACCACGAGATAGTCTGTCTTTTGGAATGATGGATTAATTTGGAAGACTATTTCGTGATCTGATATAGCCAGCGAAAGCCACGTCTCAATTATCGCTACTATATCAGAATTTTGTGGAAGGAGCATATTTTCAAGCTTTGCAGTCTGATTTAAAATGCTTGTGGCGTTTACATTTAGTAGCGTAAGCTCCTCGGCTGTGTATTGCTTCACGTGTTTGGACGTTTTGCTTCTGCGTTTAATCTCAGCGGGACCCTCTCCCTCTTCCTTGGTCATTTATGTGAAGTTTGTCCAATGACAAGGAAACTTCGTCCGTTGCTCACGGTTTACCTTTGTGCTATTCCACATCAATCTTCTTATCTCTCCTGTTCTCTTACAGAAATCTTCTCCAATAGACAGACCCGTGTTTTTCGGCTTGCGTCACTCCCGTACTATTATTGATTTTTGTCTAGAGTCGAGAAGCCCCCAAAATTACTGGTCTCGTGTTGTTATGGACCAGTTTTCCAAGACGATGAAGTCGCTCTAAAGCCACAGGCTGCAAGGTCAGGATGTCCTGAATAATGGCTTTATTACAGCGAAAGCTGTTGAGAGATAACAACAAGGGTCGTTCTTGCGCCGTAGTTGTCCGCCGCCGCCTCTTTCGCTGGTGTCCGTAACCCATATCGCACGAAATAAGAAAAAAAACTCAAGAAAAAAATTGCGTCATCTCCTGCTAAAGGGAAGCAGTGTGGATGCGAAGCAGCGTAGAGATGGTTAGCTTGAGCAGGAGGTTGTGTAATTTTATTGAGACGACGAATGAGAATGTATAAGAGAAGGCAGAGAATGTGGTGGTTGCATGTTTATTTATTTAGAGACCGTGTGCGATTCCTAGCGTCGGTGAACGGGGCGTTTTGAAGACGACGGCCTTGTGTTGGGTGAAGTGTAGTGTCAAGGGTTGCTTTTCCAGAGTTTTCATTCTGAAGTTTGCGAAGATCAGGTCTATGCACGTTGCCCTAATCGTGGTCGGTCGTTTGTGGTCATAGGAAATGCATCCCAACGAGTACACTAGCATGTGGTGGACCAGCCAATCGTTCGTCGTTATATCCACGTTGAAATCAGCCGCGCGTACGATGGGAGCATGTCTGTATGTATTCGTGTGTTGTGCCATCGCCTTTTCTAGGTAATGTTCGACGGTGCCTCTGGAGATGTTGGGTGTGAGACACATTGTCATGATGACGATGTTGTTGTCAAAGTAGAGTCTAACGGCCGAGGGCTCTCGGCTGTGTCCTTGGCCGGTAGGTTGTAGATCTAAGGCTTTTGCGTGGAGGTGGCGTTTGACGTATATGGCGACATCACCGGCAGGACGTTCTGCCTCCTCAGTACACACGATCGCTACGTAGCCGTTGATCGTCGGTCTTGCGGCGTTCCACGTTTCCGTGAGACAGAGCACGTCTGCTTGGTTAGGACGCGATTAAGTTCGATGTCTTTGGCGTGTGCGTTGAGGGACTGACTGTTTAGAAGTGCTATAATGAACTCCGTTTTGGGGTCGCTCCGTAGGGTAGAGAATTCCTAGAGGAGAGAGAGGGGGGAGGAGACGCGCATGCGCTGTGGGGGTGTGGAACGCCGGCGCCGCTCCGTAGAGTAGGGTATTCCTAGAGGAGAGTGTAGCGCCCTCATTCGGGCGGCGCGCAAAGCGGAGAGCGCGTGACCGCAAGTGAAGAAAATAAAGACGGCGCTTGGCTGTGGCACGTGAAGCCACGGCTCATGTTCCTTGCTGGCGTCGATTATGGTTCAGGCGTGTATTTTCTTCGCTCCTGTGGCATAAGCCTACAAGTGGTGACCTAGGACGAAGACAATGACTGTCTCGAACGCACCCTCAACAGAGCAAGCCTCACGTCTTCAGGACGTCTCGGCGGTGCAACTGCGTCTCCCATCTTTCTGGTCACAGAACCCGCAAGTTTGGTTTCAGCAGGTCGAGGCGCAATTCGCCCGGTACCGCATTTCCTCGGAAACGACACGCTACAACCACGTAGCCTCAGTCCTTCCTCCTGATGTTGCCAGTGAGCTCTCCGACGTCCTGTCCAACCCCTTGGACATTACGCCATATCAGCACCTTAAAACAAAGGTGCTGAAGCGACTTATGCCGTCTGAACGCGTCCAACTACAGCAGCTCCTTGCAGAGGGGGACCTTGGCGACAGGCGCCACTCCCAACTACTGGGCCGAATGCGACAGATTCTTGGGGAACACGACGTCTCTGCCCACTAAGCGTTGCTTCGCGAGCTCTTCCTCCAACGCCTTTCTCAGCCAATCCGCCTCGTCCTGGTGGCGGCCGGCGACGTCAACCTCGATCGCCTGGCGGAGCTCGCCGATCAGTTTCATGAAGCGACCTTCCCAAATGTCAACGCTGTCTTACCACCAGCAGACACAGCGATTTCGCGCCTTGAGGCCCGCATCGACGAACTCGCCGCCTACATTGCCACACCCCAGAGCCCCCCTGCAGGAGACTCGTTCGCCTCGTTCCGCTCCTCGAGCTCTTCCACGCACACGAGATGCTCGGAGTCTCCCAGCCCTCCACCTCTCTGCTGGTACGACCGGCGTTTCCGACACCGAGCCACGAAGTGCACAACTCCCTGTTCGTGGCCGGGAAACGCCCGCCGGGATCACTGACGGCGGCGTGTGATCTCACTTCTCGTCCCAGCCGCCTTTTCATGGTAACAGACCAGCTATCCGGCGCCAGGTTCCTTATAGATACGGGCGCGGAAATAAGCGTTGTGCCCCCGACTAAGGCTGATCGTTCGAAGTCACCGGGGCAGTCACTTCGCGCTGCCAACGCCTCGTCTATAGCGACATACGGACTCCGATCTCTCACCCTCGACTTCGGCCTTCGCCGCATTTTCCGGTGGGTTTTCGTAATCGCAGACGTGGGTCAACCGATCATCGGCTCGGACTTCCTCTCATACTTCCATTTGAACGTCAGCGTGCGGCACCGCCGCCTCATTGACGGTCAGACTCGTCTCTCCATCTCGGGAGTCCTGTCCGGCATCGCTCCTATGGCCATCCGCATTCTGATACCCTCCTCACCGTTTAAAAAAATCTTGGCGAGTTTCCCGGAGTTAACAAAACCGTGCAACGTCACTCAGCCGCCTAAACATACGGTGACACACCACATCGTCACCCGTGGTCCACCAGCAGCCGCTCGACCACGCCGCCTGTTTGGGGACCGCCTAGCTATCGCCAAACGGGAGTTTGACCACATGCTGCAGCTCGGCATTATACGGCCGTCGTCAAGCGCTTAGGCTTCCCCGCTGCATTTGGTGCCAAAGCGTGATCCCGGTGACTGGCGTCCTTGTGGGGACTATCGAGCGTTTAACGCCAAGACTGTCCATGACAGCTATCCCCTACCTCAGATCCAGGATTTTACGTCGCGCCTCGACCGCTGCCCGATTTTCAGCAAACTGGACCTTGTTAAGGCGTACCACCAGATTCCTGTCGAGCCCGCCGACATACCTAAGACCGCCATCACGACGCCCATTGGGTTGTTTGAATACGCGTGGTTGCCTTTTGGACTCCGCAATTCGGCTCAAACCTTCCAGCGGTTCCTTTCTGAGGTGACACGGGGCCTCCCTACTGTGTTTGCGTACCTTGACGATGTCCTCATCGCCAGCCGCACACGTGGAGATCATGAGCAGCATCTTCGTGCTTTATTCCAACGTCTACAGCAGTACGGCCTCGTTGTGAATGCCTCGAAGTGTATTTTCGACGCATCTGAACTCGAGATTTTGGGCCATCACATATTATCCAAAGGAATACGCCCTCTCCCGTCCCACATTAAAGCAATCCAGGATTATCGTCGGCCTACAACACTGCGCCAGTTACGCCAATTCCTGGGGCTTGTGAATTTTTCCAGGCGCTTCATACCACACTATGCCGAACTGCTTCGACCACTGACCGACCTTCTTGGGTCAACCGCCGGCCCGTCCTCTGCCATTCCGCGGTCGTCGGAGGCCCAGGCCGCCTTTGCTGCTGCCAAGCAAGCGATCGCTGACGCCGTGCTTCTTATTCATCCGCGCAGCAACGCCCCTACTCGGTTGATGGTGGACGCATCCAGTGTTGCCGTTGGAGCCGTCCTACAGCAGTGCATTGACTCCGAGTGGAGACCCTTGTCGTTATACTCTCGGAAGCTACTTGCTGCTGAGACCCGCTACAGCGCCTTCGGCCGGGAGTTACTGGCCATCTACACTGCGATACAGCACTTTCGGCATTTTCTGGAAGGATGCTCATTTTACGTGCTGACTGATCATAAGCCACTGGCGTATGTTTTCCGCACAAACTCATCCAGGTATGTGCCCCGTGAACTCCGCCTCCTTGCTTATATATCGGAATTCACGACTGATATCCGCCACGTGAAAGGCGCGGACAACACCGCCGCAGATGCCCTTTCTCGTATAGCCGCGGTTGACTCTCCATCTCCAACCATCGACTGGGCCTCATTCTCCTCCGCACAGCAGAATGATAGAGAGCTCGCCGCTTTTCGGGAGAATCCCCGTTCTCTCCGACTACGACTGGTATCTCATCCATTGTCATCTGAGCCCTTGTGGTGCGATGTCTCGTCTGACCTTCCACGCCCTTTTGTTCCAGCTTCATTACGACGCACCGTTTTCCACTCCTTACACGACATCTTTCACGCCGGCATTCGGGCTACTCAGTGTCTTCTCACCCAGCGCTATGTCTGGCCCGGAACCAACGGTGATGTGCGCGCTTGGACACGCATGTGCCTGCCCTGCCAGATGACACAGGTCTCGCGTCATACTAAGACGCCTCCCCGAACTTTCCTTCTTCCGGGCCGTCGTTTCGACCATGTTCATCTAAACATTGTGGGCCCTCTACCAGTGTCTCAGGGGTACCGTTATATACTGACCATGGTCGATCATTTCACACGCTGGCCGGAAGCAGTTCCCATTCAAAATATCACCGCCGAGACAGTTGTCCGTGCTTTCATTTCTACGTGTGTATCTCGTTTTGGCTGTCCTGGCACCGTGACAACAGACCGTGGACGTCAATTCGAGCCCTCGCTGTTTACTTGCCTTAATCGCATCCTCGGAGCCAGGCATTGCCGCACCACTGCTAATCATCCCTGCGCCAACGGCATGGTGGAACGCCTTCACCGACAACTGAAGACCGCCCTGACCACCCGCCTCAATAGAGCCACCTGGGTTGATGCCTTGCCACTGGTGCTCCTAGGTTTACGGGCTGTCATCCGGGCAGATCTACAGTGCTCAGCAGCAGAGCTGGTGTATGGCAGTTCTCTGCGGCCCCCCTGGAGATTTCTTCACGTCAACGCACCTACCAGATCAGCCACAACAATTCCTACAACGCCTCATCGACTGTGTTCAAGACCTCCGGCCCACTCCACCCCGACCTTCCGACCACAAGACCATATTTGTCCACCCTGATCTGTCCACTTCAACGCACGTTTTTGTGCGCCACGACGTGGTCACACCACCTTTGACACCAGCCTACGACGGACCATTCCGCGTCCTTAACCGCACCCCCGAAACTGCCACTCTTCTTCAGAACGGCCGCGAAGAGACAGTCAGCTTGGACCGACCTAAGCCGGCGTACCTGGAGACCGCCATAGAAAACCTCTCATCTACGCCTGACCTCCCGTTGGACTACCAAAAACGGCATGTCACATTCCGACTTCCAGTCTACGCGGGGGGCCCTGTAGCGCCCTCATTCGGGCGGCGCGCAAAACGGAGAGCGCGCGACCGCAAGTGAAGAAAATAAAGACGGCGCTTGGCTGTGGCACGTGAAGCCATGGCTCATGCTCCTTGCTGGCGTCGATTATGGTTCAGGCGTGTCTTTCCTTCGCTCCTGTGGCATAAGCCTACAAGAGAAAGGGGGGAGCGTAGGAGAGGAGAGAGAAGGGGGGAGGGGGAAACGCGCATGCGCAGTGGGGGGTATGGGACGCGGGAAGGAGGGACGGACAAAGCCCCCCAAGCACATGCAAGCAAGATCAAGGAATGGAGTCAACCTGGGCGACAGAGACCACCTGCCTAACCTTTGCTAAGCAGCTCCTCTCTGCTCTCGCCCATGACTCTGGTGACTGTAGTGGTGGTTGACGGCCTTATTGTACTACAGTGTTCTGGTTCGCATAGTGGGTGCTTCCCTACTTCATGAAAGTGGCCGGACGCGGGACGCGGGACACCGTACGCGGGACGGACAAAGCCCCGAGCATAAGGTGCTTCGCATCTAAAAAAACACCTTTGTCACAATGGGAATGAGTGGCAGCCCAGCACCCTATTACTGAGCTACGCCACTCCTTCAAAACTGCAGTGAAAACTGACCCTATGCAGGCTTCATGTCGGTTAAGGAATCGCGTTAACGTGTGTTGTAAATAGTTTTAGAGCAGTAAAGTTACAACCAAGCGTCGCACAATGGTAATTGCGTAACGAATGGGTCGTTCAATGCTCCAACCCATTACAAAAGCCTCAGGCATAATTCTTCATCGTCGTCAGCCACAACATCAGCAACGCACATAATGCGTTACAAGTGTGCAGCGGGTACCACGCTTTTCCGAAGAATGACGAATAATGGCACAGTAGACGCTTCCCCACTACCGAAAAATTATGATGATTTATGGCGTAGTGCGGACCATGCAAGTGCGCTTGTAGTAGTTGCCCCAAGAGTGTTTAAAAAAGACTCTAGAAAGGCCGCTCTTCCAGCTTTCGCTGTGACAGTGCTGCGCGTTCCGCGCAGGCCTGGCGTTTTTTTTACAGCTTGTTCTCACTTTTCACTGTTCTTACGTTCTGTTTCCCCTATGCCGTGTACTATAAGATTTGACCTTATGCTCTGGTTTTCTAAGACTTGCATTCTTTTTTCCAGATTTTTGGTAATCCGATGCATGTCTTTATTTGGTTTACGTATGGACATTATTCATCTTCCTTCAACTGCTTTGCAATTTGTGCTAGGTCAGGTCTCTTTCCATATCCCGTGCTTGTAAAAGAAGCTTTTTTAAAAATAGCGTCACATTCGTAAATGCACAGCAAAGCCGCAGGCACGGCAGCACCAGCAAGAGTGGGTCACGAGACGGATACAGTAATCGTATTGTCTTCTTACCTGCACGATGATGACAAATGGGTCAGTGACCTTCATTTCGCCGGTGCCGCCATGCCCAATGGACGCGGTGCGACGAAGCAGGATATTTATAGGCGCGCTGCGTAGCGGCGCTGGGTGCTGGTGACCTAGATCATCACCGCGGTTCTGGTCGCGGATCTGGGCTCGCAGTTGCAAGGCGCTGGACAGGTTATCTCCGCCACATGGAAGTTGACGAAGCTTGCGTCCCATGCGTACCCGGGTAATCCTGCTGGCATTGCGCGTACATCTCCCAGGGATCCGAGAAGACCGGTACACAGCTGCAGGATGAAGACCAATGGGTTAATGGCCGTCATTTCGCCGGTGCCACCCTGCCCGATCGTTCAGGTTGTCCGTCTGAAGCCCTATCGCACACAGGACCCTACCAACTGATGTCTATAGTGACCATTCTCACTACCGTCTTTCTCTGGCTGCACGGAGTTGGTGCTTTCGCCGCCGGGGCCAATGTTATGTTCCACTTATCTAGAGGACGAAGAGGAGGACTAGTCGGTTCCTGTTTTCGCCATCTTGGTGGTTTTTACAACGATAAGTATTATTGTCTAAATATTGTAAATGCACGCTTCTTCGGTCGTCTCCCCGTAACAGTATGTTCGGAACGACAGCTGTTTTGCACTCGGGGTATTCCGCATTAACTCTGACTTCCGGGTCGGCTCGCTGTCGTTCAGGAAATCCATTTGTACCTATTGTACCCCAGTCATCGTCCTTGACGTACTGCGGTACTTGTTCGGAGGGGGCGCTAGACAGGCAGTGTGCGACTGAGTTCTTTTGTCCGGACTCCTAAGCGACGTCAATTTCAAATTCTTGAAGACTCAGACTCGAACGTACAAGGCGACCTGATTTACCTTTGAAGTTATCAAGCCAACTCAAGGCGTAGTAGCCAAAAATGTAACGGTCAATGTTGGATGTCACCGAAATAACGGCGAGGCACTCCTTTGCTGCCTGGAAAAGTTGGCTGCCGAGTAGGACAGCAACCGGCCAGCATAGGTTATAACGCTATCTAGTCCGTGAGTCCTTCGCACAACGATGGCACCAAGTCCTGCACTGCTTGTGCCGATGTGAACTTCCCTAACGCCGTATTCGTCGAACTGCGCAAGTGTCGCAGGTGTCAATACCTATGTAGGTGAACATCTTTATTGGTACAGGAAACAGTCATCTGAGAGCGCCAGGGAAGGGAAGAGAAAGCAGGACGGCGATTGGGGTCGTTTCATATCCTAAAATGCTTCAACTTGTGCCACGTCCCGCTTGAATTCTACGCCGGTTTTCGTTAGGTTCGTCGATCCGCGAAAAGTCATTGATGCACAGCCTGTAATGGGCGCAAAAGGGAAGAAATTGGCGTGAACAATAGTTCAGCAGAATTTTCGATGGGTGGCGGTGGATTTATACTGGTCTGAAAGATCTCCAGACTTTATAATGAAGTGGCCCTGAAACAAAAGATCCTTGTATGAGAAATGTCAGTTTTGCAGCTTCCCGGAGCTCTTAATTCGTTGAAGTTGAACTTCAAGGCGCCGGTTATGTTCGTGAAAATTTGAGAAAGTCACAATCATTCCATCCCAGTATACGAGGCAAGCCTCGTACTTTAATCAAGTCTGTACTATCTCCATAGCGCGCTGTAACTCGCAGGTGCCGAGCAAAGACCATGCTCATGTGTTAAAACCGAAGCAATTCTTATAACAACACAGTTCAGCTAATTCCTCAATTTCTGCTGTAGTTTCAAGATCTACATTCCGTACCTGTATTCTAGTAGTGTTCTCCGTTTTCAGAATTAAAGTTCTGAAATATGCGCTTCTCCTTGCTACCGTGTGCGCGCGCTCACATGATCTCTTCAAGATGTTTTGTATATTTATTGCGTAAAAATTGTACCTAAACATTACTAAGCAATTACAGTCAGAAATAAATGAGAGCTAGAGTATATGTGTGTGTGTTTGTGCGTGTGTGTGCATGTGTGTGTGTGTGTGCGCGCGCGTGCGTGCGTGTCATAACAGGGGACAGGGAAAACTGAGGGCTTGGCGCTGGCTAACAACATGAGCGTTTATTTCGTAGGTGCACAAATATATAGGCTTCTTGAGAAACAGAAATAATGAAAAAAAAGAGGCCTCACGCTGATTGAAGTTGGCGACCCGCTCCTCATTCGCAAACCATCCGAAGTATCAACTTCCTGGAAAGTTCATGTCTTCCGGGTGAGCAAGCTTTTTCCATCGACATCAAGGATCTGTTGTATTCTCTACCCCAAGCCACCCTAGCTGTGCCTGTGAAGGAGGGCATAGAAAGATACGGAGCCACACGTTCCCAGAATGCTGTAGACAGAAGCTTTCCTGTTAATGAACTTGGTTTTCTTGCACAGCCGTCCAAATCTTTAACTATCGCGCACAGCGGCGACTTTTCTGTTCAGCGCCATGTGATGGAACGAAGTTGTAAGAAAATGTTTTGTGCGCATGTGCATTGTGGGCATGCACTTGTCCTTACCGTTTTCTAAACTTAATTCACTCATATGGCGAAGATACAGAGAAAAAAAATGGCCGCGTATGTGCGTGCTTCGCTGCAAATGCCGTCGAAAGACGGTAGTCTTCTGCCAGCCGTACTACATATTGCCTTGCCTGAAAGAGCGCCTCCTATATGTTGAATCGGCCGCATCTGGCTGGCATGGATAAAATAGAGGAGGCGCTGGTCGAGATATGGATGCCATCTGCCAGTCCCGTCGGGAAACATGAGCTTGTGCAGAACCCAGGGCCACTGCCAGCGGTAGCGCCATATCGTCGGCAGAGGGCTTTTACATACATAGCGTCGCATTATCAGCGCAGCTTAAAGAGCACTAGCGTCTTTAGAATTACGTACCTATGTATTTTCTAGTAAATGAACATGCCACCTAATACTTATGAATTGACGTTGCACCTCAGATATGTGTAATATTTGCTTTTTGATTGACAATATTTACTTAGTATGAACGCAAACACCACTTCAAAATGGCTGGGCGTTCAGCAAGTGGTTAAACTTTGGCCGGGAAGTTGAATCGATTGACAGACAGGCAGACAGACAGACCAAAATGTCTGCGTTGAAGTATCCCAAGAAAGACTATCGTCTTTAATAAAGTCACTGTTGCGCCGCATGTGGGAAGCAATGAATGCGACAGAGACAAATTCTAATGTTATTCGAAGTGAGGCTGGCAGCTAACTCTTTTGGGTCCAATCTCATGCAACTCTACAAAATGCTGGTTTCAGAGCATACAGCCGCTCCAGGGACACTGTTCACACAATTTCATCGCGTTGAGAGCGGATCACGTAGGAGTTAGCCGCCCGCTCTCGGCTGCTTAGATTAACGAAATAACGCGTGCGCCAGCGACGACCGCGATCGTAAAACGAAAGGTCGCAGTGGCTGCAGACGCGCGGGGCGTTTCCTCTCTTCCTGAGTATTCCCCGGCTGGTTGAACAGGCGGGGAGATCTTATCGCATACGCCTCGGAGCGACGGAGATGTGCCGTCTCGTTTCGCTTCAGCCGCGTTTGTCTCCCCTGCTCCCGCGCTGTTGCCCGCGGGTAGAACGTAGGATACGCTGGGGGGATCTATCAATACGCGAAATGACGGCGATGGCAACGACAACGGCAACGGCAAAAATCCGTCTTGACTGTCCATATAACTGCTATCGCAATAAAAACTGCCATTCGTGAGCAATAGTTAAAAATTTGGGCGACTGCACCTCAGCTCGACTGCTGTCCGTCGAGACGAGCAACTGCATGTGCAGAAAGACGGTGTTTGCATCCAGTCATACATTGCCATGGTTCTAAGCCACCTACTTCTCGGCCCGACATGACGGGCAACTGCAAGAATCCGCAGTAAGGGCGACAAGATTTTCGAATACTTTCCCGCGAACTTTCCCGGACTTTCATTCACGAAGGAGCTACCTGAGGGTGGTCAAATGCGCTTCCTATACCTCAAGATGGCCTTTAGTGAGGAGCACATATGCTGGGAGGACTCACCCCGTAAAAAAAAAGACCTGCTTCCACTTTCATCGCACCGTTTTACGTTGGTCAAATGGGCTATCGCTATTTCTGTTAGGAACATTGCGATAGTTAGGTCATGTCCACATATGATTGCTTCCCGCTTCACTAATAAAGTCTGCAGGTTGATGAAGGCTGGCTTATCTGATCAATTTCTGTCGGGGATGGCCGAATACCTCCTGAAGGAGTACCATAACACGGCTAGAGCTCATGGTGAAGAGCACAGAGCAAGAGTGCTAGTCATCCCCTATCAACATGGTGGTTCGCACAAAGTCAAGCAGGCAGCTACACGTGCCAGCGTGAGGGTGGTCTTTTCGGCGCCAATAAAGCTGGGTTCATTGTGCAAGAAGGTGAATACCAATAAAACGTCCTGTTGGGCGAGTTGGTGATGTATCAAAGACGGCATCTTTAGCGCAAACGTAGAAAAGAAAGGTGTACTAAAAAGAGAAGAGAAGAACACAGTGCACAGGGCGAGCGCTAAACATTAGCTGATTTTATTTCTGTAAAATACAACGGAAAGACACCCCGCGCATGCGTGGCGCCGGTGCGTCACTAATCAATCATCGCATCAAACAATCTATACTCGCTATTGTACAAACATACCGAAGTGTCACTAATATATTCCGTGCCTTTGCTCTTAATATGGTATGCTTCCAGCAGCTCTCTCCCTAAGGTATCCGCGCTTCTGCCCAGGATCTTAATCTCGTGCAGCCGTGGTGCACATGTGCAGGCCGCGCAGTGGACCGGCAAATGCGCAGTACTTTTATTTTTCAAGAACAGTTCATGTTTCCGAGCACGGTCGTTCACACATATCCCCGTTTGACCTATGTAGGTCTTTCCACACGTTAATGGAATGGCATATACAACGCCGACTGCGCACTTAACGTATGGCGTGACAAGTTTCTTCTGGCATGCATGCTTTTCTTTTTCTTTGCACACGCGTGCTCAGAGGCCACCCAGCTTCCGAGGGGCGGAGGGCACGACGGGCACGCCGTGTTTGGTGGCAACCTTTTTAAGGTTGTTCGTCAACCTGTGAATGTACGGTACCACTTCAGGTCCCCGCCTCACTCGTGCTTCGCTGGCGATTTGCGGCTTCATGCCTCTCATCTGCTTCAATATAGTTTGGGAGACCGCACCAAGGACCGTGCACGGGTAACTGGCTGCCCGCAGCCTCTCTAATTGCACATCAAAGCTTGCCTGCATTGTGTGCACGCACGACTTTACAAGAGCCGATTCCAGGCAAAGTTTCGCGATACCTCTCTTGACTTACTTGTAGTGTGCCGAATCGTACGGCAATAAGTCTTTTTAGGCATGTGGGCTGTATTGCCAACATACGTGATCCTTTGTATGACGTAACCTCAAATCTAAAAACTGAATGGATCCATCTGATGGAAGTTCATGTGTAAAGGTTAAACCTTGACCATGATGGTGAAAAGTGGTTAGAATGTGGTCAACGCTCTGGCGCAAGGAACGTTTAGTGTTAGTCTATAAAATGATTAAAAAATCATCGACATATCTAAAAGCTTTCGGGAAAACCTGGTCGCCAAGTACACTAAAAAGCCGGCAGATCACACGCACTGTGGGAATCGATGTAATGCGAAGCAGCCAGGAAGGAGCAAATCATGCTTTAAATAATTTGCATGTCATGTTTTACATGTTTGAACCTGTCATTTGTGTTCGCCATACAGTCACGTCGCGTAATACCAATTTTTGACTATATCAAGCTAGCGAACTGGACGCAAGCGCACCGTTAGCGTGGCATGTAAATGGCGTTGTAGATGACATGCATGCCAAGATTTTCATAGTAACACCTGCCACTTATGTTCGTTATACAGTCATGTCACTCAATACCAAATTTGGTGTTTATCAAGCTAACGAAACGGCCGCTAGTGCCCATGAGCGTGGCATGCAAGTCATATTGCACATGACATGTCATGATTTCCATATTACCACTTGTGATTTATGTTCGTCATACGGTCACGTCACTCAATACCAAGTTTGGTGTATATCAAGCTAACGAAACGCCCGCGATCGCGCCATGAGCGTCGCATGTAAATCATATTGTTCATGACAAGCCCGTCATTATTTGCATATTACCACCTGTCATTTATGTTCGTCATACAGTCACGTCAATCAATTCCAAATTTGGTGTATATTGTCACGTGGTCGTGACGTCGACGAAGGCAGCAGTCGGTAGGTATAAAATGAAACTGTTTATTTGGGCCGAACTTGTGGCCGGGAAACTGAAAGTCAGATTACAGCGATACACACTGGCACTGATAGCGGCGAACAGAGCGTCGGCCGTCGATCAACTGAACTTCGTTGGAACGCACCGGCTTTTATAAATCACGCGTCAAACATTCTAGTCGTCGCGCAAGCTCTGGAATAATCTTGAGTGTTACCGTCTTGCGTGCAATCTTAACAACGCGATCTACTGCTACCGAGAAGCTTCTGGGACAATAAGGTGCGGTCTGCGCCGAGTACAGCTGATAGTCTTTGTGGGCGGAAACCGAATACAGTAAAAGAAACGCGCGTGGCAATGCCCCCCCCCTCTGAAAAGGCATCGTCCCGATGCTTAGAACAGGACACATGGGCAAAATACATGCAACAATAAATAACGACAATAAATCAAGAAAGTTGAATAAACAATACGCACAAGCAATAAAGTCCAATAAAAAAAGTACAGTCCTCAGGTTCACTACCGCGCGTAAAACGGCTTGAGGCGCACGACATGGACGACTTCAGGTCGCGCACGCCACCGTTGAGAGTTCGAAATGCCGGCGGGGACAACCTCGTAGTCGAGTGTGCCGAGACGTCGAAGCACCCTATACGGTCCGAAGTATCGTTGCAGAAGTTTTTCACTAAGTCCACGTCGTCGTATCGGCGTCCACACCCAAACGCGGTCGCCGGGCTGGTATTCCACGAAGCGTCGTCGAAGATTGTAGCGGCTGCTTTCAGTCGTCTGCTGATTCTTGATCCGCAGGCGGGCGAGCTGTCATGCTTCTTCGGCGCGCTGTAGGTAGGTGGTCACGTCGATGTTTTCCTCGTCGGCCAAGTTTGGTAACATGGCGTCGAGCGTCGTTGCCGGGCTCCGTCCATAGACCAATTTCTATGGCGTCATCGGCGTCGTTTCTTGCACGGCCGTGTTGTATGCGAAGGTCACGTACGGATGGATGGCGTCCAACGTCTTGTGTTCGACGTCGACGTACATGGTCAGCTTATCGGCGACGGTCTTGTTTAGGCGCTCGGTCAGGCCGTTGGTCTGTGGGTGGTACGCGGTGGTTCGGCGGTGACTTGTGTGGCTGTATCCTAAGATCGCCTGGGTTAGGTCAGCCGTAAACGCCGTGCCTCTGTCGGTGATGAGAACCTCTCGGGCGCCGTGTGGAAGGACGATGTTCTCAACGAAGAACTTGGCTACCTCGGCGGCACTGCCTTTGGGCAGGGCTTTTGTTTCGGCGTAGCGGGTGAGGTAGTTGGTGGGTACGACGATCCATATGTTTCGGCAAGTCGACGTTGGGAACAGGCCCAGGAGATCCATCCCGATTTGCTGGAACGGTCGCCGAGGAGGCTCGATCGGCTGAAGGAAGCCTGCTGGTCTTGCGGGCGGTGTCTTCCGTCGCTGACAGTCTCGGCACGTCTTTACGTAGCGGGCGACGTCAGCGGCAAGGCGTGGCCAGCAGTACTTTTCCTGTACTCTTGCGAGCGTGCCGGAAATTGCGAGGTGTCCAGCCGTCGGGTCACGTGTAGTGCCTGGAGTACATCTGGTCGCAATGCTTAAGGCACTATGAGAAGGTAGTTGGCTCGAAGTGGCGAGAAATTCTTTGTGAGAACGCCGTTTCGGAAGAAAAACGAAGCGGGTCCTCGCTTGAATGCCTTCGGAACAATGGTGGTCTTGCCTTCAAGGTACTCCACAAGGCCCCTGAGTTCCGGGTCGGCTCGCTGTCGTTCGGCGAAGTCGTCAGCACTTATGGTTCCCAAGAAGAAATCATCCTCCTGGTCGTCCTGAGGCGGCGGGCGACGGGGGAGCGTAATAAGCAGTCGGCGTCGGAGTGTTTTCGTCCGGACTTCTAAACTATGGTGAACTCGACGTGAACCCACTTGAACTCGACGTCGGTCCTGGTAAGGTTAGTGAGTGGCTCGGCGATGCGGGCAAAATTTTTGACGAGCCTACTGTAAAGGGCACACAGGCCGAGAAATGGACGCACGGCCTTCTTGTCGGCGGGTGGCGGGAATGTAGCGATTGCGGCTGTCAACCTGCGGGTCGGGGCCTGCTCCGGACTTGCTTATCACGTGGCCCAAGAACAAGAGGTCCTCGTAGGCAAAGCGGCACTTTTGTGGCTTCAGGGTGAGTCCGGATGTCTTGATTGCTTGAAGTACAGCTTCAAGGCGCCGGAGGTGTTCGTCGAAGTTTGAGGAAAACACAACGACGTCGTCCGTCCTGTCTGTCGTCTCCACGTTGTCCGTTGTTTTTGCGCTAATTAGTTATGTCTGCAGTTAATACGCACCAACTAGCCCAACTCACGTCTCTAATTCAACGTCGTCCAAGTACACAAGACAAGTCTGCCACTTCAAGCCGCCCAGTACGGTATCCATAACGCGTTGGAAGGTCGCGGGGGGCCGAGTAAAGACCAAAAGGCATGATGACCTTGAACTCGAACAGGCCGTCTGGAGTTATGAAAGCAGTCTTTTCTCGGTCTCTCTCGTCCACTTCGATTTGCCAGTAGCCTGTATGAGGTCCATCGACGAAAAGTACTTTGCGTTGTGGAGTCGATCCAGGGCGTCGTCTATCCGTGGGAGGGGGTACACGTCCTTCTTCGTGATCTTGTTCAGGCGACGATAGTCGACGCAGAAACGTAGCGTGCCGTCCTTCTTCTTCACGAAATCCACGGGAGACGCCCAGGGACTCTTGGACGGCTGGATTATGTCGTCGCGTAGCATTTCGTCGACTTGTTTCTTCACGGCCTCGCGTTCGCGCGTCGATAATCGGTACGGGCTCTGTGGAACTGGTCGAGCACTTTCTTCTGTAATGATGCGATGTTTCGCGACTGGGATCTGTCGAATTCTTGACGACGCCGAGAAGCAGTCTTTCAATCGCAGGAGGCAGGGCCTTTAGCTGGTCTTGTTTGACCTTCGGAAGGTTCGGGTTGACGTCGAAATCTGGTTTGGGACGTCGATTCGTCGAAGCAGGTTCGGTATCATCGCAGAGGGTGAAAGCGCGGCTGGAGTCCATAAATTTCTCGATGTAGGCGACCGTCGTACCAATGTTAAGGCGCCTATATTCGTGGCTGAAGTTTGTCAGTAGGACCTTTGCTTTGCCATCACGCAACTCGGCGATGCCTCTTGCGACGCAAATCTGACGGTTTACAAGCAGGTGCTGATATCCCTCGATGACGCCTTCGAAGTCTGCGGGTGTTTCGCTGGCGACGGAAATTATGATGCTGGAGAGTGGCGGAACGGTCACCTGCTCTTCTATCACGTTCAATGCATGGTTCCCTGGCGTCGCGTGGGGCGGGAGCGTGTTTTCTGAAGTTAGTGTTATCGACTCAGACCCCAGGTCGATGACGGCGCCGTGGTCACTTAGGAAGTCCATTCCAAGTATCACATCTCTGGAGCAGTGTTGTAGGATTACAAAGCTCGCAGGATAAGTCCGGTTTTTGATGGTGACTCTCGCCGTGCAGACTCCAATTGGCGCTATCAGGTGGCCTCCAGCTGTCCGGATTTCAGGTCTACTCCACGCGGTCTTTAATTTCTACAGCTTGGTGGCGAATGGCCCACGGCCCACTGATGACGGAATAGTCGGCCCCAGTGTCGACGAGAGCGGTGACGTTATGGCCGTCGATGAGAACGTCGAGGTCGCTAGTCCGTCGCCTTGCGTTCCGGTTAGGTCGCGGCGTCGGATCACGGCTCCGTTGATTTGTTGCGCCGCTTCCATGCTGCGTCGTCAGGTTTTCCTCGATCTACGAGGTTTCGTCAGCAGGGCTCTGTCTGCTTCGCGTCGTGTTCAGCAGTTGTCGTCGCGGCAGCGGCGTCGGCGGAGGATCTTCGGTCGTTCGACGTACAGCAACCGCACCTCCATCGTTTGCTGCCCTTAGTTTTCCGGATAAGGCCTCGGAGAGCGGCCCCGAGCAGGAGCGGCGTACTTCCTGCGGTACGGTGAGGTGTAGGGCCCTGGCGAAGGCGATCGGGAAGATCCTCGAGGCGTCCACTGCGCTCCTGCGAGGTAGTCGGCGATGTCGAGTGGTCATTCACCCCGCTGTGGACGCGGCGCGTCGATGGCGAAACCACGCAGTCTCATCTGGCGGCACTGGCCACAGCGGTAGGTGTGGCCAGCTTCTGCGCAGTGGTAGCACATGTGGCGGTGGTCAGGGGGCGCGCCAAACGTCGGTCTTCCTCGGAGCGGAACGCTGGCTGGTGGGTGGACGGTATGGCGTCGGTGGCGGCGGTGTCTGGCGGCGGAACTGCGACGGTGCGAAGTCTTCACGTGGGCGCAGCGGGGGAGCGTTACGACGTGCTGCGGCAGCATAGCTCATCGCTTGTGGCTCACGCTGCGCTGGTTCAGGTGCTCCAAGAACTTGCCGGATTTCCTGGCGCACGACGTCGGTGATCGGCTCCACCTGAGGCCTCGTAGTTGGCAAGAATTTTCGCTGCTCCTCCCGAACGATTGCTCTGATGGTGTCACGCAGATCGTCGGGATGTAGCGCTTGAACCTCCCCGTAGGTCGTCGAGGGAATGCGGCGGTTGCACTGGCTAGTACGCATCTCCAGCGCCTTCTCGATCGTCGTGGCCTCCGAGACAAATTCCGGGACAGTCTTTGGTGGGTTGCGTACAAGGCCGGCAAGCAGGTCTTGCTTAACCCCCCTCATCAAAAAGCGAACCTTCTTTTCCTCGGACATGGCGGGGTCAGCGTGGCGGAAGAGTCGGCTGATTTCCTCCGCGAAAATAGTGACGCTTTCGTTAGGAAGTTGCACCCATGTCTCCAGCAAGGTTGCAGCCCTTTCCTTTCTGACGACACTCGTGAACGTTTCGAAAAAAGTGCCGCGAAAGATGTCCCAGGTTCGAAGAGTGGACTCGCGATTCTCGAACCAGGTCCTAGCTGCGTCGTCTAGGTAAAAGTATACGTGGCGCAGCTTGTCGTTGGCGTCCCAATTGTTGAATGTTGAGACCCTTTCGAATGTCTCAAGCCAGGTTTCGGGGTCTTCACTTGGAGATCCGTGAAACGTCGGCGGCTCTCTGGGTGGCTGCATCACGATTGCCGCGGGGGGGCACTGCGGTCGTCATCGTGCTTGTTGTCTTCGTCGCCCTGGCCCGGATCTTGTCCGGTAGGGGTCCGTATTTTTGTGGGAGACCTTGCTGCCTTCGGCTGGCTCGCTGCTCAGCGTTGACGTCGGTGTCCCCTTGGCGGTGTGGGCTTGGCTCACGGCTGGAGGGGGTCGTTCGGTACATGGACCGGGAAGCACCTCCACCAGATGTCACGTGGTCGTGATGTCGATGAAGGCAGCAGTCGGTAGGTCCAAAATGAAACTCTTTATTTGGGCCGAACTTGTGGCCGGGAAACTGAAAGTCAGATTACAGCAATACACACTGGCACTGATAGCGGCGAACAGAGCGTCGGCCGTCGATCAAGTGAACTTCGCTGGAACGCACTGGCTTTTATAAATCACGCGTGGAACATTCTAGCCTTATCACTAGTCGTCGCGCAAGCTCTTAAATAATCTTGAGTGTTACCGTCTTGCGTGCAATCTTAACAAAACGATCTACTACAACCGAGAAGCTTCTGGAAAAATAAGGCGCGGTCTGCGCTGAGTACTGCTCATAGTCTTTTTGGGCGGAAACCGAATACAGTAAAAGAAACGCGCGTGGCAATATCAAGCTAACGAAACGGCCGCGAGCGCGCCATGAGCGCGGAATGCAAATCATGTCGATCATGACATATCATGACATCCGTATTACCACTTGTCATTTATGTTCGTCATGCAGTCATGTCCCCTCAGTACCAAATTTGGTGTATCTCACGCTAACGAAACGGCCACTAGCGCGCCATGAGCGTGGCATGCAAGTCATGTCGCACATGACAAGTGATGATTTTCATGTTACCACTTGTCATTTATGTTCGTCATACAGTCATGTCACTCAGTACCAAATTTGGTGTATCTCAAGCTATCGAAACGGCCGCGAGTGCACCATGAGCGTGGCATGCAAGTCATGTCGCACATGACATCTCCTGATTTCGATATTACCACTTGTCATTTATGTTCTTCATACAGTCACGTCACGCAGTACTAAACTTCGTGTATATCAAACTAACGAAACGGCCGCGAGCGCGCCATGAGCGTAGCATGTAAATCATTTTGTTCATGACATGCACGTCATTATTTGCATATTACCACCTGTCATTTATGTTCTTCATACAGTCACGTCACTCAATCCGAAATTCGGTGTATATCAATCTAACGAAACGGCCGCGAGCGTGGCATGTAAATCATACTTTCCATGACAAGTTAGTCATGATGTTCATGATATGACCAGCCATTTATGTTAGTCATATGGTCATGTTATGCCATACCAAATTTGGTATAAATCCCATTAACGATACGGCCAGGAGAGCACAAAGTCGTAGGCGGCCAGATAGATATATAGCTAGATAGATACGCTCAAAGTCACCGAAGTTCGCTGAGAAATGCTTCGCATTTAAAACCTTCTTATCAAATGCTGCCAGAAAAATGTCGCGGAGCACAGGTGCCACGCAAGAGCCAATACAGACACTTTGCTGTTGTACACGAAGCGTTCCTTTAAAAGAGACAAACGTACACATGAGGTAAAATTCTAATAAACACATAAAATTGTGCACAGACATGCCTGCTGAATTCTGAAACTGGACCACACCGTTAAAATCTATACAACCCTGAACAGATGCAAGCACTTCTCCTTGGGGCACGGAGTAGAACAAACCTTCTACGTCTATTGCGTATTCTACGTTCTACTCCGTGCCCCAAAGAGAAGTGCTTGCATATGTTCAGGGTTGCATAGATTATGATGGTGTGGTCCAGTTTCAGAATTCAGCAGGCGTGTCTGTGCACAATTTTATGTGTTTATTAGAATTTCACCTCATGTGTACGTTTGTCTCTTTTAAAGGAACGCTTCATGTACAACGCCAAGGTGTCTGTATTGACTCTTGCGTGGCACCTGTGCTCTGCGACATTTTTCTGGCGGCAATAACAAGGTTTTTAGTGTACTTCACGACCAGGTTTTCCTGAAAGCTTTTAGATGTGTCGATGGTTTTTTAATTATTTTAAAGACTAACACCAAACGTTCCTTGCGCCAGAGCGTTGACCGCATTCTCACCACTTTTCACCAACATGGTCAAGGTTTAACCTTTACCCATGCACTTCCATCAGATGGATCGATCCAGTTTTTAGATTTGAGGTTACGTCATACAAAGGATCACGTATGTTGGCAGTACAACCCACGTGCCCAAAAAGACTTATTGCCTTACGATTCGGCACACACCAAGTTAGTCAAGAGAGTGTGGCGACACAATCTGCGCACAACTAACCGCACCGCCATGGCCGACGCAGAAGCCCTCACCGCGCTGCGCCAGCAAATGCAACAGCTTCAACAGGTGCTGCAAACCCAGCAACAGCAGCATTCCCGCAACGCCTCCACAACCGAGGCCGTGCCTGCCGGCTCCGCTGAGGACGCCAGAACTCCTACAGAAGGCATCCCGCACGCTGCCTCCTGGCGTGTTGCTGTCAAGCTTCCGCCGTTTTGGGTGGACTCGCCCGAGGTCTGGTTCGCCCAGGTCGAGGCCCAGTTCTCCCTGGCGCGCATCACGCAAGACCGGACCCGCTACGATTACGTCGTCGCCCACCTGGACGCACGTTATGCCAACGAGGTCCGGGACATCCTCGCCAACCCACCAACGGCCAACCTCTATGAACACCTGAAGACTGCACTTATCCGCCGTCTGTAGCTCTCGGAAGAACAGAAGCTACGACAACTTCAGTCCGCAGAGCTTGCTGAGCGCAAACCTTCGCAGCTCCTGCGCCACATGCGTGCGCTCGCGGGCAACATGCAAGTGCAGGATTCCTTCCTGCGAGCGCTGTGGCTCCAACGACTCCCGCCACACCTCCAGGCAATCCTGCAGGCTCAGGTTAGGCTACCTCTCGACGAACTTGCGGAGACTGCTGATCGCGTCGTCGAGGACTTGTTGCCGCCCTTCTTGCCGCAGTTGTCGTCCACCATCCAGGTGGCCGCCGCACCGCTGAACACCACAGAGCTTGCGCGCCGTATCGACGACATCGATCGACAGCTCACCACCATTCAACAACACCTGGGTGAACGTCTTCCGATGCAACAGCGCCGCCACTTGCAAAGCTGCGACCGTAACACCACTTCATCGCGGCAACCTGATAACAACGGCCCGTGTTACTACCACCGACGCTTCGGGGACAGAGCCCGGCAATGTCGACCACCCTGTTCCGTGGGACATGCGGAAAACGCCAGCAGCAGCTCGTAGAGACGGCCGCGAGCTGCCAACCCGGAGGCCGTCGCATCTTCGTTACCGACCAAACCACGAAGCAGCGTTTCCTTGTCGACAGCGGTTCCGACATCTGCTGCTACCCACGATCCCATCTTCAAGGTCCTCGCCCGCCGACATCTTTCGAGCTCAGCGCGCCAAACCAGTCCACAATCAAGACGTACGGCTCGCTGCGCTTGCACATCCAACTCAGGAACCTACGCCGCGACCTTCATTGGAATTTCGACATCGCCGACGTCGCTGAACCAATAATCGGCTCGGACTTTTTGGCACATTACACTCTTAGAACAAAAGGAGTGCTTTTACGCCCTTTGCCAGAGTTTTGGCTTGTCCCGCAGGGCACTCCTTTTTCCGGGGTGAAACTACTCTCTTTAGAAAGAGAGTGATCCAATGCCCTCTCATGGAGTACAGTACTCCGTCTGCGATAGAGTGAAAGCACTCCCACCGAGAGAGTAAAGCTGGCACATTGAAATCGCTCTGGTATAAAATTAATCAAGCGCAAAAAAAGAAAGACAAATACATACACGCACACATCCACGCAACCAAAACACGCAGAGCGCTCGCGATTGCAACACTTACCCCCCGTATTCTAGAACGTCCCTTCACTCAACGCTCCACCTTGACTTGAGAAAGTCGATGTGAGCGCCGTCTCTAGGCAAGAAAAGTCACTGCATACCAGCGATAATCTGCAGCGATTCTTGAGAAGCGCTGCGTCATTTTGATTCGAGCAGCGGCGCTGTGCTCAACTCGGTCAAGTGAGGGACGAAATTCGAGTCGAGGCTTGTTTAAGAATACGGGGGTTAGATTAAAGAGAACCTTCTCGCTGTCGTGACGGGAGATGTTAATGAAGGCGTGATGTTTGGAAGCGTTTCGCTACACTGCCAGTCGAATACTCGCTCGAATCCACGCCTGCAAGCATAAAATCTGTCCAAATTAGGGCCCTGCTAGTCAATTCGTTATGTGACTACGCAGCGGGCTCCCAGAGAAAGCAACACAATAGACTTGACGTGGCTTTTGCAAGATTCTAGGTCATACAGCCTGCAGCGCTTACGCTTGGCGTGCTGTTAATAGGCGGCCAAAGCGGCTGCAAAAAAAATTTTTTTTTGGCACTGTAAGAGCGTCTGACAGATTAATATCATTGATACTTAATTCTGGGGGGTAATTAGAAGACATACATCAGTGCATACATACATATACAAATAATACCCAACACTGGATTCGAACCACTGACCACACGCACCGAGAGCAAACACGCTAACCACTATACCACAGAGCCACCGCATGTTGCGATGAGTTTTCTCAAGCATATGTATTCACAAAGTGCTTTGAAAAAAAGGGGGAGGAGCTTGCAACTTGTGTTCTTGCATCGTCAGCGTGCATTGCGCCTGCATTAAGTTCGTAAATAGATTGCGCGGCGTCATGAACTCGCGGAGACCTCCGTTAGCACCTTATGCTCCGACTTCGGTTCGTCGTCTGTCGTGCCGCAAGCAAAATGATAAACGTGTGTCCTTTTGAGTGTTCACCCTAAGTTGTGGATGTCTTTCTCGCCCAAAATTCGCAGATACCAGCGTGACAAGTACCTTCAGGTAGCGAAACTCACGTATGTGTATTCTACGAGCGTGTGCTGTTGAGTGATTCTGGTTATTTTTGCCGCGAGCCGCAAGTGTTTTCAGTGGCACCAGTGCGTTCTCAGCTGTTCGTAGACCATGTGCTATGGCATCTCATTGTTACATAAGTTAATGCCTGAGTTACACGGGTATTTTAGCGTTCACATATACAACCATGTGTATTTATTGCGCGCGTACGTACTGTTGCGGGCTGCACGCCGGGTCTGCGGCACCTTCCGAGCAGTTAGACGAATATTTCCACCATGAGCACTTAACGCGCGCTGAGGCGCGATATACAGTGCTTCTCAATTAGTCATAGTCAGTATTTAATTGCTTTTATACACGGAGACTAGCTACCTTTTCACTAAATAACCTTTACTCTTCACTGTCGCGCAGGGGCGTAGCCAGAAATTTTTTTCGGGGGGGGGGGGGGGGGGCACCGCTTGATGTCGGGAGGAGGGGCACCTCCTTGGAATGGTCATTTTTCGCTCTGTATGCCATGGCGAAAAAAAATTTTTTTTGGGGGGGGGGGGGGCACGTGCCCGGTGTGCCACCCCTGGCTACGCCACTGCTGTCGCGCGCCATTATAATGAACGTCGTAGGCGTGCACCAAGCTCCACTAATTCGCGAGTGAAATGTCTCCCTAATAATAAGATAATACTGTTGCGCTTCTCTGTTGCGAACGTCCGCGTGTATTTGGCGGTCCTCCTGAAGAAATTGTGCAGTATTTGCTAGAAAAATGGCGTAATTGTATGCCTCAGTGAAACAGCTGTTCTTCTGAAAATAACGTTTATTTATATTTCGTAGGATATCTTTTGTCACAGCAGGTCACAAGTGGTGCCACGAGCACTCGTACTACCTCGTGTACCTTTAGGTGCGGCCAAACTCATTATACAAATTATGCTACCGTTGATAAATGACCAACCTATCCATGTTCGATTTATGTTGGTCTGTTTCCGTTCACTGCCTGTCGCTTATTTGCATATTTTGCAAGAATCATCTGTTCAGTCCATCCGGTATAACACAAGGATTATCTACATTATCCCCCTCGAACAAATGATAAAAGCGCTCCTTTTCAAGGCATACTGTCCACTACAAGGGGCCCCATCTGATTTTTGGTATGCTTCACCGCACAACTGATCTGCATTGCGGCGGGGCTGACTTACGTTTTTCCAGCCCCATGAGATGGCTGCAGATCTTCAGTTGCCGTTATCTTGCGACATATGCAGTTCCCAGGCTTGCATATTTGAGGAGCAAGCATAGCTAGAAACAGGTGGAATGTGGCTGGAGACCGCACAACTTATTGACAAGCTGTTGAGATCAAACTGGCGTGACACTTCAGTTTGACCATTCTTTCGCACAGTGAAATAAAGGGCACCTATTTCACAATACATGAGTTAATTTATGGCACCTACCTTCATCACGTCCACTGTTCATTCCACAAGGGGTTTTCGAAACATACGTGGCTGAGACCCACTGATCTATACGTCAGTGTTTGAACAATTTCTTTTGCATACTACAAGCTCTTTTTTGTTTGAATGCACTAGAAATTCTTAAACATGAATTGATACAAAAAATGTGAATTGTAGTACTTTATTGGAGTCAAAACAATAACATCCATAATGTCAATGTAAAAATACACATTTTCATCTACAGTACAGAACGTATGCTCATTATTGAACACAAGAAACAAGATACACAGCACAACCGAAAGTACAGAAAAAAAAACATCACAAGGCACGACACATATACTTAGCAATGCCAGTATGCATTTAAATCCAAACAGACGGCATGCACAAGGGACTTGGTGTCTGCTTACAAATGAAGGCAATTCGATAAGTCAATGAAGGCTTACAACACTTTTGAGAAAAAATGCGACTGTGGAATTGGCATGGTAGTGTATAATTTCTTCATATTGCATTAGTTTGCCCTCAGGCGTGAAACATGATACACGACTGTGCAGTCAACTTTTTTGTATAAAGACCTGTGGTGTCGAACATAGATCCACCTGCGAAAATTTGTAAACACGCTTGCCTTTGTTCACATATTTTCATATGATGATGCAAATTTCTAAAATCAAGCTTGGGAACTAGGCATTATTTCACAACCATGATTCGCCGGAATATTATGCTAAAGTAGTAGACCTACAGTTATAATATTTTCATGCCAGCTAGTGCCGTGCCATCATTTGCTACCGGTAAAGTAGTTCACCATCTTTAATAGCTGAATTTATGGCTCATGCGAAACTACCTCATGTAAAATGAATCCGAATACCATGACTGGAAAGTTACGTTAGGCAATAACAAGTTTTAAATTAAAAATTGCCTATCAATACTGGTGGTGGCTTGACACATTAGAGTCATGGACTGGATATGCCATGAGGTTGCATAAAAATTGAACAGGCTATAAATACAGGTTGTAAAACAGCCAGGAATTAAGTTCAGTCAGCTAAATGAGTTTACATCCTTTTTCAAGACGTATAAAATTTTCAAAATGTGTACTCTTATTGGAAAGTTTGGACACAGCATCGTGCATAACACACTGCAGGAGTCCAAGTGCTGGCAATCCTAAATGCTGAGTGATGTACAAGGTCGTCAATATAGTGTACTGTAAGGCCCATGAGTGTTCGCAGAACAGGCCGTCCTGTAGACGAACAGGTGGGCCAGAACTCTCGCTGCTTCGCCATAAGTGTGTAGTCTTCCTGAAAAAAGATATCAAATAAAGAAGTGTATTAGGCTTTCTGCAACCATACAAATGAATGCCCTACAAAAAGACTAACATGACATTTCTTACTGCAGACTTTTTGAAAAAAAACATCACAAAAATACAAAAATTGAAACGCTGCCTTGAGAGATCTCCAACGAGTGCAGCATGCTTTTATTATAAAATCTGAAAGATGTAGCAATATGATACAGAAAGACTGAGCTCATTGCTTGTCCATGTATTTCTGCCATGTTTTGATACACATAGCAAAAGAACAAGGTACGATGGCTAGTGTGCAGTGTTGCTTGTTGTTTCATGGAGGCAACTCCTACAAGAAAAATAATTCATTCACCCTCAAAATTTACTGCAAGTTCAACCAAATAAATTATTTTGAAACTTGGGCTAGATGGGAAAAGATATAGATATATACTTATGAGGCATGCCACAGTGCACACCCTTGATTCTTTAATGTACATCTAAATCTAAAACCATGCTAATGCCAAAGCAACACCTAGACAACATTGTTAGTACTGCACGTGTATCTGACTAAACCAACAGTGTATACAGCGCCTGCCTATAAGTTATGCACTATCCTGCTGCTGCCAATGACGAAATACGTATTCTCTCAAAATTTTCCATCCTGCTTACTGCTTGATATTAACTTAAATGTCACCTAGCCAACACACTAGACATGCAATAAACATAACTATCAAGTCTAAACGAATGCAAAAATTTTCCTAACCGTGATAACTTAAATCACGAGGTGCATGGAACCAATCCTTTTAAGTGACTCAGTATTTCACGCCGCACTGATCAGCTGTAAAGCACGCCAGTACCTATATCAGATAACTGGCATAAATTCACTTTGACGTCCATGCATGAAACACTTCTTTAGCTATTAAATTTATTATCCTAAAGCACTCGAACACGAAAAATTAATTCAACACACAATACACAAACTGACAGTGTGGATAAGGCTTTTCTATTACTACGGGAAAAAATATTTCACAGTATTACGCTGTAAGATTTTTGTCATTGCTGCTCCCATTTAATATTGGCATTAAAAGCATTGCTGTGCTTCCTACACAAAGTGACCTTAGAGACAGGCTTTAAAAGGTGTCATACTCTTCTTTCCTGTAAAGTTTTTCTCTGTTATCTTTTACCCTCGTACGCCCTTCGTTTGCACAGCATGGCCAGCCAGATTAACAGCTGGCAAACATGCCTGTGTTACCATTTATGTCTTCCTTGCCTTCTTTCAAATAAAGTCTTGGAGCACTTCGAAATATACACATCAAGTTCAGTAGTGTAGCATTGCCAACTGCACAAACATTGATAACCTTCACACTACACAAGACTTCATGAGGGTCTAGTTGGCGCATACCGACAAAAAATTACTTAGCGCAAGAAAAACGCAGCACACAAGGAAGATACACAAGGGACAATCGGTTTTCCACTGTATCTTTGTGTGCTGCGTTTTTGTTGCCCTAAGTACTTCACAATATGGCCAACCAAATTAGCACTGCTTCTGTGGTGAGACCAAAAACCAAATACTTGCAGGTTCAAGCTCACTCCACACCTATTTCGTCAAAAGCACAGCATTTGAGTTTCTTATGAATTAGGTTGTTTACCAGGTGTCATTCTAATGAAAGAGCTGAAAACAGAGCATGGTACAGCATGGAGTAGGCGCACAACAGCACGTCCTTTGTGAATTTGCGATGGAGTTATCCGGTGACCTGCGTGCTACTGCTTTCTGACGCCGCAGTAAATTCAATATTTACATTCATCAAGAAGCATGAATGTAGAAAGCTTACACGTGGGTTACAGAAGTAAACCATAACCAGCGCTGCCATAACAAATGACTAAAGATGTCTTGTCCTTGCCGAACACTATTTGTTTTTTTAACTGCCATAATGTTTAACGGCTGCTTAGCTTTTCTTCACAACTTCATAATAGTCTTATGCAAAACAATTATTTACGATTGTCCCTCTACCATCACGATTGCGTTGAGCTGACTTGCGCTGATGTGACTGCATTAGTCGGGCACACAGCTCACACATCTTCAAATGGCTGAGAATATTCACATGAAATCCAGGAAGGTTCCAGTGCTGATATATGTCACTAATTAAGTGACAATACCGTAAAATGCATGTGCTTCACCATACACGCTGTCACTTAGCAGATGACTGTCACATATCGCCATAATTATATCCCTGCAGCAGAATTCCCACTAGTCAATTAAACTCAACCTAATAACGTCATTAGACCATGGTATGATGATGATGATAATGATGCAAAGGAAGGAAGGAAAGTAACTTTATTGCGATATTGATGCAAATGCTTTTTTTTTGTCTTAGACACGGAAAAAAGTGTAATGCAAAAATGTTATGGAAAAGCATTCTCACTAATATTCTGTGCCTCGATAAAATTTCCATAGTTGCACGGCGGAAGAACAAGGGCGCCCAGTGCACTCTGTATCCAGCGTAAATTCTGCCAAAACATGAGCGCCGGGTGATGCCACAGGTTAATAACGCACACAAGTCGACACTGAGACTGAAGAAAAGCACAAACACATCCAGTATGAATACTAATAATAACATTAATATTGAGGGTTTCACGTGCCAAAACTATAATATGAGGCCCGCCTTAATGAAGACTTCAGAAGCCTGTTCTCTAACGTGCACTGACATCGCAGAGTACGCGAGCTTCTAACATTTCGCCTCCATCGAAATGCGACCGCCGCGGCCGGGGTCCAACTCGCGACTTACGGGTCAGCAGCCGTACACCGTGACCATTGTACCACTGAGGCGGCCAAGAATGACAGTTGTATCAAATGAAAACATAGTTGGCCTTAAATCACTTATTACGGCATGATAACCGCGGGCTTTCGCGTAAGTGTATATTTTCTGCAAACATGCTGCCGCACTCACGCTTTATGGGAAGCAAATAAATTATAACGCACAAATTGACTTTATCGAGGCGCATGCGAGCTTCGATAGACTGGCCGTGCGACGTCTGTGCCTTCACAAAAGCTTTTTTAAACGCGCATCAGGCATCACACGTATGTGCGCCTAATGTTATTTATTGTACTTTACAGGCGACACAGCATGCACTATTACACATCTGAACGACGATAGGACGCGAAGCAGAGAAAACAGAAGCACCACTTACCGTTCATATTCCCGACTGTGCCGAACCATGTGTTGGCCGGGCACTCAGTCACGCAGTTGAGTCTGCAGACAATCACAAAACCAACGCGCACACAGCACGGGATGTTGCACTGCCGTCGCTAAATGCGGTTCACGTCCAGCGTCGAGATCACAGTCGCGCACACACGTACACACGCCGCCGACGCAGCTGAGCAATCACCGAACTTCAACAACTGAACAACGCGTCAAAATGGCGAAGACAACGACGGGCGACGGCAAAGTTTCAGGGTTTCAGCCTTTCAGCTGCTTCGGGCGCGCGCACGTTTCTCCTCTCCCTGTTTCGCCGTTTCTTTTTTCTTTCCTCGCGCGCGCATGCGTCGTACGGTTCTGTTATCGTGCTTCTGGCGTTTCCCTCTCGCCGTTTCGCAGCCGCTTGATGCAAGTCGCGTCTTTTTCTTTTTTTTTTTCCCTATCGCGACAGCTTGGTTTCGGCGGCGTTGGCATGTTTGGTTTTGAGCGAAAAAAGCAGCTTCTACCGTGAGCGAAAGTTCGTGCTAGATGCAATTAAATATAGGAGCCAGAGGCGCGTTCGCACTTTGCAATTTGGGACGGTAAACCCCAACGATTAACTGATTAAAAATGAGCAGTTTATTTCTTGCGTGTTACGGAGGGGTGCACATATGAGTGAGATGTGCGTGTTGTTTCGACTACTGGCGCTCGGCCCCTGACAAGCACACCCCTGTGCTTGCACAGAACGGTGCAGAACTGCCGCGGGCACAAATGCTTGTGATAACTCGCTTAAAGTACGAGCAGAGCTAGGTAGCAGATTATGGGACTGCATGTTTACCAAGCCGGGATGTGAAGTCACCGAAACACTACTGGCGTTCGCCTTGCGCTCGCAAATACAAGTGTCAGCAAAGCTTGCCGAGCACAAGTGGTCGTGAAAACGCAGGTGTGATGTTTGGGAGCGCTGGGAGTGTTTCAGTACGAGTGAACATAATCGCATGCATTTACGATCCCGGATTCTTTGGGCATGTCAGCGGTTTTCGACACGACACGTTGAGGAGGCATATGTTTCGTCGTCCGTTCATCGAGAACCCAGACCGCTACGTGAATTCCAGCCCGGCCTGCGGCAGATCCCCAACGGCTTTCCACGTCACGGTGGAGTGCGCCGAAAAATTGTTGCCTCCCCTCCCTGTCATCTTGCGTCCCTTCCCGCACTAAAATGCGGGGTGATGCCCTCAGCATGCGACGGGCTTCTCGAGAGCCTCCAGGCGTTCAACGGGCCCGTGTCGCCAGGACCCAGGACGATCCCTCCCGCAGGATTGATTGAATGAATAAAATATTATTATCATAAAATCAGGTTATTTAGTTTATAATTTTTGAGTGAGTTACGCTGTGAATCAGCGCGTGGCCTTGAAGCGAAGAACGGACACCCCGTGACAAGCCGCGCGAAATTATTAGTGGCGTTGCAGTTGCGCACGAAGTTACTGTGGACGCGTTCGTCGGCTTGTCTGTCCGAATGGCCTTCCTCAGCGTCCCAGGTCAAAACGCAAGGAGCGCGCGCATTTGCTAGCAAAGGAGCACGCGAGCGTCTGCCGGTGGTTTAGGGGCCTGGTGTTTCGTAACCGGGCCTAGCCGAGCTATGCCGCAGCCATTATTTTAAAATAAAATGTTTCTCTCTCGACTGAGCGACAGTCCGAGATACAAGACTGCGCGGACTTATCTTTGCAGCTTCTCCAATGGGGAGAATGGGACGAGTAAAACAAGCTGTGAAACAAGCTGTCGTATGGTAAAGGAGTAAAACAGGCATTGAACTCTCTTGCGGTTTGCCGGAGTAAAGCAGGCACTTTACTCTCTTTTCCCAGAAGGAGTGAAAGCCCCCTTTCACTCCTTCTGGCCAGAGAGAGTAAAGTGACTCTCTGTAGAGAGAGTATAATTTCTTACTCTCTCTGCAGAGAGAGTAACAAAGCTTCTTTACTCTTGCTGCTGGAGTTTCAGTTTTTAGAGTGTATAACCTCCTGCCGGACTGCCGCCACGATCGTCTCATCGACGCGACAACGGGACATTTTGCGCCAGGCCAGCGAACGACCACCCACCAACCAAGCATCAAAGTGCTCAGTGTTGAAAATCGTTCGCCGTACCACGCCATCCTCACCGAATTTCCCGGTTTGACACGTCCCAGCGGGTTGCCACGCAAAGTGCAGCACACCACCGTGCACTACATCCGGACCACTTCAGGCCCCCCCGGTTTTCTGTCGCGCCCGTCGCCTTGCCCCGGACCGCATAGCCAAAGCAGAGTTCGAGGCCATGGTCGGCGAAGGAATCGCCCGCCGCTCTGACAGTCCATGGGCCTCGCCACTCCACCTTGTTCCGAAGAAGACCGAAGGCTGGCGGCCCTGTGGGGACTACCGTGCCCTGAACGCGCGCACCATCCCAGACACGTACCCCGCCCACCACATACAGGACTTCGCCCATCGCATTCATGGCTGCCACGTGTTCTCCGTGCTAGACCTGGTGAAGGCCTACACACAGATACCCGTCAATCCGGATGACGTCCCGAAAACAGCAATCATCACTCCTTTTGGCTTGTTCGAGTTTCCCTTCATGAGCTTCGGCCTGAGGAACGCTGGACAAACCTTGCAGCGCTTCATCGACGAAGTCATCCGCGGCCTCGACTTCTGTTTCGTCTATCTTGACGACATATTGGTATTTTCACGTGACGCCGAAGAACACCACGGGCACCTCCGTCTGTTGCTCCAACGCCTCGACAACCACGGCCTACTCGTCAACATCCAAAAGAGCACGCTCGGCGCTTCCACCGTCCATTTCCTCGGCCACGAAGTTTCGTCAGAGGGAACACGGCCTTTGCCTGAACGCATCTCCGACTTGCAGAAGTACCCTCAACCCACCACCGCTAAAGACCTTCGCCGTTTCCTCGGTATGCTGAACTTTTATAGACGTTTCTTACCGCACGCCGCCGACTACCAGGCGCCCCTTCATGATGCCTTGGCTGGTCTACGAGGAAATCAACCCGTCACGTGGACACCGACTTTGGTGCAAATTTTCGAGGAATGCAAGGCTGCTCTCTGCACTGCCACGCTTCTGTCCCATCCCGTGCCTGACGCTCCCTTGGGACTCTTCACGGACGCCTCTGGTTTCGCCGTCGGCGCCGCCCTCATGCAACGCGTGGACAACACCTGGCACCCGTTGGCATTCTTTTCCAGGAAACTCTCAGCTCGGAAGACGACCCCTTCAGGGGCCAGTTCCACCAACGAAACCACGAGCGCTGCCCCGACGAGTTCGCCAGCTTACTACAGAGAACTTCTGGCGATATACGAAGCAGTTCAACACTTCCGCCACGTTCTCGAAGCGCAGCACTGCACTATTTATACCGACCACAAGCCCCTTACCTACGCCTTCTCTCAACGTCGTGACAAACTCCCGCCGGTCCAACAGAACCAGCTCTCGTTCATTGTCCAGTTTACCACCGACATCGAACACGTTAGCGGGAAAGACAATGTGGTCGCCGACGCACTTTCACGTGTGGCAACTATCCGTTCTTCGCAGATAACAGCCGACGTCCTCGCCGAGGCTCAAACTGCAGACGCTGAACTGCACGAACTTCTCAAGGGCGGGTCCTCACTACAGCTGCAACAAATCCCCATACCTGGGTCGACAACCACTATCCACTGCGACATGTCGACAGGACGAAGCAGGCCCTTCGTGCCCCTGGCCCACCGCCATGTCATTTTTGACCAGCTTCACAATCTCAGCCATCCCGGCATACGCGCCTCTACACGTCTCGTGGCTGACCGCTACGTCTGGCCCTGCATGCAGCGGGATTGCCGCAACTGGGCGCGCTCCTGCATTCAATGTCAACGCGCTAAAGTTACCAGGCACGTCACGTCACCTCTCTGAACATTCCCTCAGCCCTCTGGTCGGTTTGAGCACGTCCACCTCGACATCATAGGACCTTTTCGCCCGGCTGGACCCTATCGCTACTGCCTCACCGCCATCGACCGGTACACTCGATGGCCCGAGGCATGGCCCCTCTAGGGAATCACAACGGAAGACGTCGCCTCGGCCTTCTTCGCCGGCTGGATTGCTCGTTTCGGCGCCCCCCCGCCGCGTAACCACCGACCAAGGACGACAGTTCGAGTCGCACCTTTTCAGGCTCCTCGGGATGACCATCGGTTTCGAACGCTTGAGGACCACCAGTTACCACCCCTGCGCCAACGGAATGATCGAGCGTTTCCATCGACAGTTCAAAGCAGCCATTATGTGCCACGCGGGCTCAACCTGGCTCGAGGCCATCCCAGCCGTCATCCTCGGTCTTCGCGCCACCTTCAAGCCGGACATCCACGCTACACCAGCAGAGCTCGTCTACGGGGAACCGCTCCGCCTCCCAGGTGAATTTCTCACTGCGCTGCCTTGCAACAACGCGACGGCAGACCCCGCCGACTTCGTCGCCCGGCTACGACGCACCATCGCCGCCCTTCGCCCGTCACCTGCAGCTCACCACTGTAAGCCCACACCTTTCGTCTTCAAGGATGATGATTAATGGGGTTTTGTGGCGCAAGGGCCATGGGTGGCCAAAGAGCGCCATGTCTTTCATGTGGTGTTAGCAATGACGAATGGTTACGATGGCAGTGTGTATTATGGCTGTATAGGGGCCTTAAAATCATGCGCTATAAGGTAGCGTAAAAAGTTTGTATAGAGTATAAAATTATGACCGGTGCGTGGTGTGATCTATGGGTGTGATATGGATGAAGAGTGAGCATGGTTATCTACAGGTGAGAGATGGCAGATAGCACGAATGCCTCCTCAGGGTCTTTGAGCCCAAAGACCGGGAGGCAGGTGCTTCCTTTGATAGAGCTACCGCAGCCGCAACCTCAGTTGTGAGGCGGCGCTACGGGTTGCCTGGGAAAATAACGTTGAAGTTAGTGACATCTTTAAGATATGCAAAAAGAGATTGGTATGTAAAAAGTGGTTCTCTGCCTATGAACATAGCGGGGTGAAGTGGTAACTGTTGCCGGCGTATTAATGGAAAATGCTTGTTTCTTTCAGCATCTAGTTCCGTGCATTGCAATAGGACGTGAAGTACTGTAAGAGGCTCACCACATTTATCGCACAAAGGTGGATCGCCACCGGACAAGAGGTACGAGTGTGTAGTGTGTGTGTGTCCTATTCTAAGTCTGCAAAGAGTTATTTCTGTATGACGTGACTTTGATATCGGCGGCCAGTAGCCAAGGCGTGGTTTTATAAGATGTAGTTTATTATGTTTTTCTTTGTCCCATAAGCGCTGCCAATGAGCTCGGAGCTTCCGTTTTAGTAAGGGCTTCAGGTCTTGCGCAGGGACAGCCATGGGTGCAACGCCAGCGTTTTCGTGGGCGGATGCAGCTAGCTGATCCGCCAACACGTTACCCTCGATCTCGGGGTGCCCTGGCACCCAGCATACAACAACATGCTGTTTTAGTGCGTAGGTCGTGCATAATATTGAGTAGAGAGAGATGAGAATAGGATTTTTATGTTTTTTCAAAGTTTTCAAAGCTTTAACCACACTAAGGGAATCTGTGTATATAACTGATTTTTGTAGTTTTATTTGTTTGATGTGTTTAACGGCCGCAAGTATCGCGTAAGCCTCTGCTGTGAAGATGCTTGTATTAGGATGCAGAGTGCCGATATTCGAAAAGGATGGGCCGACTGCAGCGTAGGACACAGATGTGTGAGACTTGGAGGCATCGGTGTAGAATTCTGGACAAGTGTATTTGTGCTGCAGTTCGCAGAAGTATGTACGTATATGCGCGGTAGGCGCGTGTTTTGTAACTTCAACGAAAGATGTGTCACAGTCTACAAGCTGCCACTGCCACGGCGGGAGCTGCATAGCGGGGGGGAATAAGGTGATATTCGAGCAGTGGGACATTTGTTTCTTCAGCAAACTCTCTAACACGTAGTGAGAAAGGGCGCGCCATTGTGGGCCGATTGCGAAAAAGTTGAATACTGGATAGGTCGTTGATGGTAGAATATGCAGGCTGCTCACTGTTCGCATTCACTTTAAGGAAATACACCAAGGAAGAATATGTCCTCTGCAGTTGGAGCGACCACTCGTCCGATTCAACATAAAGGCTTTCAACTGGGCTTGTTCTAAATGCGCCTGTGGACAGGCGGATGCCTAGATGATGAACAGGGTCTAGCATTTTCAGAGCGCTTGGCGTGGCTGAATTGTAGACTATGGCGCCATAGTCAAGGCGTGAACGGATAAGGCTTTTATATAAATTCATGAGGCACTTTCTGTCGCTGCCCCACGTTGTGTGCGACAGCACCTTTAGGATATTCATTGTTTTGAGGCATTTATTTTTAAGGTGTTTTATGTGCGGTATGAACGTTAACTTTGCATCTAAAATTACTCCTAGGAACTTATGTTCTGTGTTTACGGGCACGCGTTCACCCTTCATGACGATTTGAGGATCAGGGTGCAAGCCTCTTTTCCGTGAAAACAGGACACATGTGCTTTTTTGTGGGTTCAGTTTGAAGCCATTTTCATCAGCCCATTTGGACACCTTGTTAAGGGCAAGCTGAACCTGTCGCTCACAGATGCCAAGAGAACATGATTGAAAAGCTATCTGGACGTCGTCCACATATGTGGAATAAGACATATTATGAGGGATGTACAGACGGAGAGAATTCATTTTTATAATAAAGAGCGTGCAACTGAGCACCCCACCCTGTGGTACTCCGGTTTCCTGTACAAATGTTCGGGACAAGACATTAGATAACTTTCGATGATAACTTTCAACAGATAACGTTCGATGACATTGAACATATTACCATGTATACCTATGTGTGAGAGGTCTCTCAGTATCCCAAACCTCCACGTCGTATCATACGCCTTCTCCATGTCGAGGAATACAGATAAGAAAAACTGGTTATGAACAAAAGCTTCACGTATGCGGGCCTCGATACGTATGAGATGATCGGTGGTGGAGCGGCCTTCTCTAAACCCGCACTGGTATGGGTCGAGCAGTTTGTCTAATTCTAGGAAGTGCAGTAACCGACAATTAATCATTTTTTTCGAATACTTTGCACAGGCAACTTGTTAACGCTATAGGTCTGTAGCTTGATACAGCAGAGGGATCCTTTCCCTGCTTCAAAATTGGAATTATAACAGCCTCCTTCCAAGAGGAGGGGATCACACCAGAAAGCCATATAACGTTGTATAAAGAAAGGAAAGTTTTTTGTGTTTCGAAGGGTAGTTGCTTCAGCATCTCGTACATTACGCAGTCAGGCCCTGGGGAGGATTTATTACAACAGTTTAGTGCCCTTTGCAGTTCTGCGAAGCAGAAGGGTTCATTGTATGCCTCATTTTTTGAAGATTTTCTTTCTAGCTTTTGTTGTTCTATCCGTGCTTTGTACTTTTGGAAGGTTTCGGAGTAGTGTGAGGAGCTCGATATGTTTTCAAAATGTGTGCCAAGAAAGTTAGCTTGATCCTCCAAGCTTTCACCGAGGGCATTTACTAATGGCAGGGAATACGCTTGTTGGCCCTTAATTTTCTGCACCTTGTTCCACATTTTTCCCTCATCGGTGTATGAGTTGATACTCGATATGAACTTTGCCCAGCTTTCTCGTCTAGCTTGTCTACGCGTTCTCCTTGCCTGCGATTTGACTTGCTTGAAATTTTCTAGGTTTTCTGCTGTTGGAGAATCGCGAAGCAACACCCAAGCTTTGTTCTGTTTTGTCCGTGCTTTCCTACATGCATCGTTCCACCATGGGACTCTCCGTTTAGAACCCGTTCCGCTCGTTCGAGTAATGCACTTTGATGCGGCATCAAGGATAAAAGCTGTAAAATACGTGACTGCATCATCTATGGTCCGAGCGGACATCTCAGCCCATGTCATGTGAGTAAGGGTTTGGTACCGTTCCCAATCAGCTGAGTCGACCTTCCACCGAGGAACCTGCGGTGGCAGTTGGTCTTTCTTCGGCGCACTCAGGATGATTGGGAAGTGGTCACTCCCATAAGGATTCTTAAGAACATTCCATTTAAAATCAGCTAAAAGAGACGGTGATGAGATGCTAAGATCTATGGAGGAGTACGAATTGTTTGCCATGCTGAAATACGTAGGCTCCTTCGTATTTAAAAGACATAAACTAGACGAAAAAAGAAGCTGTTCAATGAGACGTCCTCGAGCATCACAGCGAGAATCGCCCCACAGGACATTGTGGGCATTGAAATCACCTAGAATCAAAAAGGGCTCGGGAAGTTCATCTATTAATGATTCTAGGTCGCGTCTGTGAAGCTGATAATGTGGTGGTATATATAGAGAACATATGGTGATGAGTTTATTAAAAAGTACAGCTCGGATGGCCACGGCTTCAAGGGCCGTCTGGAGCTTTATATGCTGGCATGCTATGCTTCGATCAGCTATGATGGCTACACCGCCGGATGATACGACAGCGTCCTCACGGTCTTTTCGGAAAGTGATGTATTGGCGAAGGAAGTTGGTGTGTTTAGGTGTGAGGTGTGTTTCTTGCACACACAGCACTTTTGGATTAAACTTAGCGAGGAGTTCTTGGACGTCATCTAGATTTCTTAACAGTCCTCTAACGTTCCAATGCATGATTTCGTCCATCATGGAAAGAGAAAGAAAAGTGCTGTGTGTAATATGATAGATATTGACTCATTTTACAGGGCCTTTGTCAGGCCCTGTTATTGGTGTTTTGCCCTTTTTGGAGCGGTCGAGAGAACCTCGCCGCTCCTTCGGTGCTGCCTGCACCGCTTGGCTAGCACTTGTGTCCATAGCCTCCTGCGAGGCACTGGACGCCCGCTCCGCAGAGCGATCTGTGCGTTGTTTAGACTTCGCCTCAGACGACGAGGTCTTTGCCCTCACCGAGTCGGAGGTTGATCGAACCCCCTTGGCCTCTTCGTTGCCCTGGCTGCTGCCAGAGCTTGTGGAGGCCACTGGTGTGGACACGTTGGATGTAGGCAGGGCAGTGCTGGCTGCTCCTGCCGAAGGGGCAAGTAGCGTTAGCCTCGGCACGCTGAGCGTGGTCCGAGCAAACGCCAAGGGCCTTTGTGGTGCCGCCCCTCGTTGCACCACTTCGGCGAAAGATGTTTTTAGTGCAAAGGATGATGAGACTCGCTGCCTTGCTTCCCGGAATGTTATATTTTCCTTGACTTTTATGGTGATGATTTCCTTTTCTCTCTTCCAGGCTGGGCACGCTCTGGAGTACGCGGGATGGCTACCATCGCAGTTCGCACATAAAACCTCATCATGTCTGCATTCATCAGTACCGTGACCAGTTGTGCCGCACTTAGCGCAAGTCAGCTGCCCTCGGCAGCTCTGGGAACCATGTCCAAATCGCTGGCATTTGAAACAACGTCTCGGGTTCGGAATGTATGGTCGCACATGGAGTTTTACGTAGCCGGTTTCGAGGGTCTCGGGTAAAGAAGTTGAGCCAAAGGTGAGTATCAAGTGCTTTGTTGCGATTTCAGTGTCGTTGCGTCTGATTGTGATGCGCTGCACGTGTATTACACCTTGGTCCTTCCATCCATCAAGGAGTTCTTCTTCATTCAGTGTCATGAGATCTTCATCCGATACCACGCCCTTAACAGTGTTCATGGTGCGATGTGCACTCACAGAGACCGGAATGTTGCCAAATGCTACTAAGTGTGAGAGTTTATCATACTGGTCCTTGTCTTTTAGTTCCAGGAGCAAATCTCCACTTGCCATCTTTGTAGCTTTATAACCAGTTCCAATGGTCTCTTTCAGGCACTTGGCCACAAGGAATGGCGAGATTGCTCTTGCCTTCATGGCAGATTGTTCACAGTGAAGGACATGGTATTTTGGGAAGGATTCTTTGTTTTTAGGCAGAAAGAGAGAGGCTGCGTCGGTGCGTACCCTTTTCGGGGCACGATCAGTTAGAGGGGGGTTTAGGGGTCCCATGAAAAGAGTGACTTCTTCGGCAACGGCGCCTACCACCCACCACGGAGCCCAACAAGGGGACGTGGCAGAACATGTAAAGAGGTCTGCACAACGCCAGCAGTACGCCTTTGCTATAACCGAATATGGATTACCCAAGGTAGGTGAACCACACAAGGTTAACCCTTGCAGCCAGGAAACAAGGAAGTGAATGGAAGAGAGAGGACAGGAAAGGCTAAAAGTGGAAGAAAAAAGACGAAGATGTGGATAGAGAGAGAGACAGGAAAAGGCGACTGCCGATTTCCCCTGGGTGGGTCAGCCCAGGGGTGCCGTCTATGTGAAGCAGGGGGCCGAAGGAGTGTGTTGCCTCTGCCGGGGGGGGCCTTAAAGGTCCAAACGCCCGGCGTTGGCTCAACGCCCAGGATCCCCTTTTCCCCGGACACGGCAAAGCCACGCACGGCTAGGCGTGGGAGGGGGTCGAAACCCCCCCCCGTTAGCTCGGGTCCGTGGTGTCGCCACACACCAAACGCCTGCTTGCGCAGACGCCCCTGCGGGGGCGTCTTCAAGGAGCTTGCAACGTGCACGCATGCTTTCCTCCGCGACGACACCGTCCGCAGGCCCTTCCAACCACCGTACAGTGGACCCTACCTGGTCGTTCATCGCGACGACAAAAACTTCACCCTGCGCATCAACGGGAACGAAGTTCGTGTTTCGATCGACCGGCTGAAGCCAGCATTCATCGCTCCTGACGAACCAGGCAACACCAGTACACCTACAGGCGCCCATTTCCAAACCTTGACATCGCATCCTGCTGCTACTGTCACTACACGCTCTGGACGTCGCGTGTGACCTACAGACTTCTACAAGCCAGGATGGCTCTCCACTCCGCGGGGGGGGGGGGGGGGGGGGAGGGTGATGTGGCGACACAATCTGCGCACATTTCCGCGCAGCATCCACCTTGCTATCAGGCAGCCCGGCGTGACACGACCACACGCTGCACTGCAATCGGATAAGCCGCAGCGCCACCGCAGCGTCACCCAAGGCGTACGTCACCAGCGGTGGCTACAAAACCAGGCTGCCAAGCTTGTAAGGCATCATTTTGTTCCACTACCTCTGTCGAGCGTAGCGTCAAAATGCTCTCCCGAAGCTGCTACCGTAGTTGAATAAATGCTCGTTACGTTTTCATGTTGGGATGCGTCTTTCCGTCGACACCGCATCCCACAAGAGGTATCGCGAAACCTTGCCTGGAATCGGCTCTTGTGAAGTCGTGCGTGCACACCATGCAGGCAAGCTTTGATATGAAATTAGAGAGGCTGCGGGCAGCCGGTTATCCTTGGTGCCGTCTCCCAAACTATATTGAAGAAGATGAGAGGCATGAAGCCGCAAATCGCCAGCGAAGCACGAGTGAGGCGGGGACCTGAAGTGGTACCGTACATTCACAGGTTGACCCACAACCTTAAGAAGGTTGCCACCAAACACGGCGTACCCGTCATGTCCTCCGCTCCTCGGAAACTGGGTGGCCTCTGCGCACGCGTGTGCAAAGAAAAAGAAAAGCATGGATGCCAGAAGAAACATGTCACGCCATACGTTAAGTGCGCACTCGGCGTTGTGTATGCCATTCCACTAACGTGTGGAAAGACCTACATAGGTCAAACGGGGAGATGTGTGAACGACCGTGCTCGGGAACATGAATTGTCCCTGAAAAATTAAATTAATGAGCATTTGCTGGTCCATTGCGCGGCCTGCACATGTGCACCACGGCTGCACGTGATTAAGATCCTTTGTAGAGGCGCGGATACCTTAGGGAGAGAGCTACTGGAAGCATACCATATTAAGAGCAAAGGCACGGAATGTATTCGTGACACTTCGGTATGTTTGTACAATAGCGAGCATAGATTGTTTGATGCGATGATTGATTAGTGACGCACCGGCGATACGCATGCGCGGGGGTCTTTCAGTGGTATTTTACAGAAAAACAGTTGATGTTTAGCGCTCGCCCTGTGCACTGTGTTCTTCTCTTCTCTTCTTAGTACACCTTTCTTTTCTACGTTTGCGCTAAAAATGCCGCCTAAGGTGAATAGCGCTCGCCCAAGTCCTTCCACTTGCTAGAAGCAACATGCGACGCAGTTTGTGCCTTGCAAGACCAAGGTAATCTACGAGGTACCTACGTCCTGCGTAGGGCTTTAAACTGGGCATACAGGTCGCTGCATGAACGACCGGCTAGGAGAGCAGAGGACAACGTGAAGCCCCGAGCTCGGAGCGATTTGCCTATTCATTGTGCCGAGTGTCGCTGCAGCCCTAACTTTGATTACACGCGCCTCTTGCAGCGATATCGCGATAGCCGCGCCTGGAAATCAACGAAGCATTCGCAATTCATTCTATTGGGCCATCATGTGTAAGCGCATTATCAATCGTACTAACCGTCAAACAAATTATCTCCGCACGTGATGATTGCATCGTCCTGGACTAGTTGCGATGCATGCGTTGAGCTCCCCCCCCCCTTTTAGATGTGAAGCATCTTATGGCGAAGCTTAATCCGGTGGTGGTGTGCCTCGAGGCCTCACTTACTGCGCATGCGCAAGCCCTTTCAAAAAAAAAAAAATAATAAAAAGACATCCTCTCCCCCTCTCTCTCCTCTAGGCATCCCTCCACGCGGCAACCACACCCTCACTGCGCATGCGCCTCCCCTCCTCTCTCCCCTCCTATGCTCCCCCCTCTCTCCTCTAGGCATCCCTCCCCCGCGCTCCCACTGCGCATGCGCGTCCCCCCCCTCTCTCTCATCTAATACGCTCCCCCCCTCTATCCTCTAGGCATCCCTGCCCACAGCGTCCACACCCCCCACTGCGCATGCGCGTCCCCCCCTCTCTCTTCTCTCCTACGCTACCCCCCCTCTCTCGCCTCGCGACGCCGACGCAGACAGCGTCTGCTAGCGAGTTTCTTGGTTGAAAAAACCGACTCCCGCTGCACAACCGTTCACTGGCCATCCCGTATATATGGCAATGGATCTTGACCTCCAAGGTGGTGCCGGTGGGAGCTTTCTCCTGTGCGTTGTTGAACAATAAAAATTCGCAGCGTGCGCGTTAACTAAAAGCGGACTGGGCGTCTTTGTGTCCAGTCGGAGTCTTCTGTCTCTCATTGCCCATTAGCAGCGATTGGCATGTTCCAGTAGGAAACACCACTCCACCACTGCGTGCTTTTCGCCTCCCCAGTTTTCTCTCCTGCGCAACGCTGCGATGAGCGCCAGCGTCAACGCCGCCACCAGTGTAAGCGTTAGCGCCCGCTGCTTCACATCTTTTTTTGTTATTTCTGTTTCCCATGAAGCGTATATATTTGCGCACCTACGAAATAAACGCTCGTGTTGTTAGCCAGCTCCAAGTCCTGTCGATCTCTCTTGTCCAGAGTCAAAGTGAAAGCTGTAGGAGTGGCCTTTCTAGAACCGTTTTTGAAACAGTCTGGGCACAATTACTACAGGTGCACCCAGTAGGCCATAAATCATCAGAATTTTTGTAAAGTAGGGCAGTACCCATTCGTTATTCTGCGGAGAAGCGAGGTGCCCGCTAAACATGTCAAAAAGAATTTTGTGCAGCTTATTGTGATGGTGTCTGCGGGCCATTAAGAATTATGGCTGATCCCTTTGTAAAGGATTGAAAGCTTTAAACAAGCCGCTAGTTACATTGAAATGTTCACTCACACTGTTTGACGGCCGGTCCTTGTGCAACTGATCCAAGTACACTTGCTGGGTACCCACAAGGTTATAAATCATCCTAATTTTTTTTTTGCTTCACCACCTGACTCGTGCTGAAGAACCCGTGAATATGGAACTGGCAATTCTCTGTGCGGCACCATTTGAAGCAGCACAAAAAAGCTAGCGTTTCAGGGGTAAGAGGGTGGCGGGTGCCAGGTCCGGATGTGCAGCAGCATGAGTCCATGTAGACCTCGGCGATGACCGGCAAAGATAACCTTGGTCTTGCAGCATTCTCTTGTGTTCCCCGTGCTGGGGGGCTTTAAGAAACTTTACTTCACCCAAACGTTTATTAATCCCTACGATATCAGAGCGCAAAGTAAGAAATCAGCTTGTAGCACGTTTTACAGCGAAAGCTGTTATGAGATCACAACAAGGGTGCCGTGGTTGTGCGCCACCGCCACCGGTGTCCGTAACCGCTATCGCGGAAAAAAAAACGACAAAAATGACCTTGGCAGCCCAGTATTCTACCACAGAGCCATGCTGTTTTTTTCTCTTACATGGTATTATTACATATGAGGATTATGTATATGCACTGAATACGAAATACTTAAGTCTGCCTCCACAAATGTACAATAGGCATTACAAAACAAATTTCATACATCACTGTGCTCTAAACAGGTATTTGACCAGTGCATTTTATGAACTGTGGATACCAGTCCTGCTGAATCTATAGTTGTCCATAAAAGTCTTTTTGCTGTACAGCCATTTGTACGAAATGTGACCGCGAGGACACCATTGGTTCAGCATGCCTGCCTAAGACACGTTTTTCATATGCTGTGTATGACCATTAACAAGTGGCATCATCATTTTATTAAACCCTTAAAGACCTTATACAAGGAATTACATAAGGCGGGGGGGGGGGGCGAGCAAATAAATGTCAAAGGACATGTCATGACACAAATGCAGTGCTTAAAGAATGACAGTGAAGCAAATATACATTGCACAGCATTGAACACAAAGATAAAGCAAATTATGAAAGTGTAAGAACTAATACACTCGGTTGGTTGCAAGGCGCGAACACAAATGAACACCGGAAGGTTAAAGAAAAAAAATGAAAATAAAACAGAGAAAAAATTAAGATAAAACAGAAAAAAAGACTTTATTGGCAAGAAGAAGGTTTTTTGAAGAACTGGTATGTGCGAGGGTCAGCTAAAAAGAGATGACAGCAACACTCTGAATTTGACTGGGTCACGCTCCTGAACAACATATTCAGGTAGACTGTTCCACTGTTCAATAGCTGATGGAAAGAAGGATTTGTTAAATGCGTGAGTTGAGCCATGAAGACGTTGTACGCTTTTGGAGTTGAACAGTCGACGGGAGGTGCGAGTGGGAGGGATGAGCAGAGTGCCATGCAGGTGAGAAAAGTTGTTATCTAATTTGTGAAACAGGCTGATCTGTGCGGATTTTCTGCGAACAGCTAGCAGCTGTCAGCTGGCATGGCATTGCATTTGGATGGTACAAGGTAACTTATTGTCACGTGGTCGTGACGTCGACGAAGGCAACAGTCGGCGTGTCAAAGAAGAAACTGTTTCTTTGGCCAAACTTGTGGCCGTGCAACGTAATGTCAGATTACAGCTATACACACTGGCACAGATAACGGAGCGTCGGCCGTTGACCAACTGATCATCGTTGGAACGCACCGACTTTTATACATCACGCGTCGAACATTCAGGCCTTATCGCTTGTCGTCGCGAACGCTCTGGAATAAGCTTGTGTGTTTGCGTCTTGCGCGCAATCTTAACTAAACGATCTACTACAACCGAGAAGCTTCTGGAACACTGAAGCGCGGTCTGCGCCGAGCACTGCAAACAGTCTTTGCGGGCCTAAGCGAAATTCAAACAACAAGAGCGCGTGGAAGTTTGCTATGCGAATTTTAAATAATGTTGCTTTTTAAAAGCCCTTTGCAGGACGTCCCTAAAGAGGATGGCGTCCTTACAAGTAATAAAACAATGTTCTATTGTTTCTGGAACTTCACAGAGGCGGCCATTAAGTGGGGATACAAAGACACCTTTGGTGCTTCATCAGGCTTATACAGGTAGTGTTTCTGTATGCACTTTGTAGAAAAACGTCTTGGTTATTGGTGAAATAGACATTTTTTTCACACCTAATAGCACGTTTACCAGACAATTCAATACCTAGTGGTTGGTACCCAGCAGGGGCGTCTGCGCAAGCAGGCGTTTGGTGTGTGGCGACTCCACGGACCCGAGCTAACGGGGGGTTTGGACTCCCTCCCACGCCTAGCCGTGCGTGGCTGTGCCGTGTCCAGGGAAAAGGGGATCCTGGGGGGTTGAGCCGACGCCGGGTGATTGAACCTTTAAGGCCCCCTGGCTGAGGCAACACACCCCTTTGGCCTCGGCTTCACGTAGACGGCACCCCTGGGCTGACCCACCCAGGGGAAATCGGCAGTCGCCTTTTCCTATCTCTCTCCCTCCCCTCTCATCTTCGTCTTTCCCTCTCACTTTATATCTTTCCTGTCTTCTCCTCTCTTCAACTTACTTCCGTTTTTCCAGGCGGCAAGGGTTAACCTTGTGTATGTGCCCTCTCTTGGGCACATTATATTTGGTTATAGTGGCTTCTGTACAGCTGGGTTTGGCATCCCTTTTCAATGTGCTGTCGCGTCCCCATGTTGGGCTTCTTGGTGGGCGGCTGGCATTGCTGCCGAATCTAAACATACCTTATGGCCTTTGCTTCCTTCCCTCCACTTAATGATCGTCCTCTCTCAAAGGGAGGGCGCACCGAAGACTTCACGAATATTTTTGAAAAACCAAAAGAAAATTTCCCAAGATTTCACGTCATTCACTGCGAAACAAATGAAAAGAATGCACGAACTATCTCCCCGTTTGTTGTATCAAAATGTCTCACCAATTCACTCAGTCAAGGATACAAGGCTACACGAATGGCCAGTGGGGATCTTCTCCTTGAAGTGCGAAGCAAAACACAGTATGAAAGCCTCTCCAAACTTGTCTCTATTGGAGACACCCCAGTCTCAATCACCCCGCACCGATCCCTGAACAGCTCCCGAGGTGTAGTGTCCGACCAAGACCTAGTAGACTTGACAGAGAGTGAGCTCCTTGAGGGCTGGAATGAACAGCACGTAACACACGTGCAGAGAATTAAAATCAGTCGTGACGACGAAGAAATTGTGACAAAACACCTCATTCTCACATTTTGCACAAGCACACTGCCAGAATATGTTGAAATAGGTAATTTGAAATTGAAGGTCCGTCCATACATCCCCAACCCCCAGCGCTGCTTCAAGTGCCAGCGTTTCGGTCACGGCTCTCAGAGCTGCCGTGGCCGTCAAACCTGTGCAAAGTGTAGTTCACATGATCATGCTACAGACGACTGTGCTGAAACTCCCCACTGTGCAAACTGCGAGGGCGGGCACCCAGCCTACTCTCGCACATGTCCTTCATGGAAAAAAAGAAAAGGAAATAATTACACTCAAAGTAACCGAAAACATCTCATTCAAGGAGGCGCGCAAACGTCTCTTCGTTGCACAGGGTATTTCGTTCGCAGACGTGGCACGCAAGGGGTGAGTGCCACAAAAGTTCGCGGCAGCCGCACGTACCACTCAAAGTGGACGGGCGGCAGCGCCATTGGCTCCCTCAGCGGAAGCAGCCCGTGCTGCTCCGCAACGAAAGGGTGTGCAGGCCTCCGGACCTGCAGGCCCAGGACCCTCTGTTCAGGCAGAAGGTCCCAAAATTGTGACACCCGTGCGCGCAACCCTCGAGCGGGCATCCAGCGCCTCTGCCGAGGCAATGGAAACAACGGCAAGTCCGACGGCGTCTCAGGCGCCGAAGGATCGGCGCAGCTCGTTGGAGCGCGCCAAAAAAGCAAGAACTCCCGTCACGGGGCCTGACAAGGGCTCTCTGACCTAACGCAACAGTCCTTTCAGTACACACAGCACTAACTTACAGCTAAAATGGATACACAAATATACAATGGAACGTGAGAGGTCTTCTAAGAAACCTCCATGATATCCAAGAACTCTTACACGAACATTCACCACAAGTGCTGTGTGTACAAGAAACACACTTAAAATCCAAACACACCAACTTTCTTCGCGGCAACGTAATTTTCCAAAAGGACCGTGATGATGCGATGGCATCATCTGGAGGTGTGGCTATTATAGTTAATCAAGGGATTGCATGTACACACCTACCGCTTCAAACGTCCCTTGAAGCAGTGGCTGCTCGAGCTGTCCTTTTTAATAAACTCGTCACCATTTGCTCTTTGTACATACCACCACGCTACAATTGCATAAACATGAATTCCAGTCTTTAATAGATCAACTTCCCGAACCCTATGTTGTCCTAGGGGATTTTAATGCACATAGTAGTCTATGGGGTGACTCTCGCTGCGACGCTCGAGGTCGCATAATTGAACAGTTCCTTTTCTCTTCCGGCGCGTGTCTCCTAAACCGAAAAGAGCCAACATATTATAGCCTCGCTAACAATACCTACTCATCCATAGACCTCAGCATTGCATCTCCATCGCTTCTACCCCTACTCCAATGGAAAGTCATCAATAATCCCTTCGGAAGTGACCACTTTCCTGCATTTCTCAGCACACGAGTACAAAATGAATGTCTTCCACAGGTTTCCAAATGGCTCACAGAAAAAGCCGATTGGGAACAATTTTACAAGATTACTCGACTTAAATGGACCGACCTATCTGGTTTAGGCATAGATGCAGCTGTACAGTTCTTTACAGCTTTTCTGGTGGACGCTCCAATTAAATGCATCCCGCAAACATCTGGAATGCCGGGCAAACGACGTGTCCCAGGGTGGAACACTGAATGTCGAAATGCGCGCACGAAGCAAAATAAAGCATGGAAGCAGCTTCGGGACTCTCCGACAGCGGAAAACCTTACAAACTTTAAAAACATAAAGTCCCAAGGCAGGAGAACGCGCCGGCAGGCCAGGAGAGAAAGTTGGCAAATTTTCTTCTCAGGCATCAATTCATACACACATGAGGGGAAAGTCTGGAACATGGTTAGTAGGGTAGCAGGAACAGAAACACATTCACTCCCTCTCGTAAACACACAAGGCGACAGCTTGGAAGACCAGGCGAACTTCCTAGGCGCCTACTTCGAACAGGTCTCCAGCTCGTCCCACTATTCCGACGCTTTTCAACAGTATAAAACGAGAATAGAAAAGCAGAAACTAGAACGTAAATGTAAAAAAATATGAGGCCTACAAGCACCCTTTTAGCTTGGCGGAGCTACAGACATCGCTAAACTGCTGCAGCAATTCTGCCCCAGGTTCTGACCGTGTGGTCTATGAAATGTTGAAAAACTTACCCCTCGAAACGCGAAATACTTTACTTTCTCTCTACAATGTCATATGGTTTTCTGGCGAGATCCCCTCTGCCTGGAAGGAGGCCATTGTAATTCCCATTCTAAAGCAAGGGAAGGATCCATCTACCGTTACCAGTTACAGGCCGATCGCACTAACAAGTTGCCTGTGTAAACTTTTCGAAAAGATGATTAACCACTGACTTATACACTTCCTGGAAACAAATAACCTATTGGAACCACACCAGTCCGGATTTCCGAGGGCAGATCCAGCACTGACCACCTGTTACGTATCGAGGCACAAATCCGTCACGCTTTCGTGCAAACAATTTTTTCTCTCGGTGTTTCTCGATATGGCAAAAGCTTACGACACCACCTGGCGCTTTGGCATACTACGAGACCTGTCACACTTTCGTGTCCGAGGCAACGTGCTGGCCATAATCGAAAGTTATTTGTCAAATCGCACGTTCCGTGTACGAGTGGGGAATGTCTTGTCTCGAACATTTGTCCAGGAGACTGGAGTGCCGCAAGGTGGTGTCCTGGGTTGCACACTTTTTATTATAAAAATGAATTCCTTGCATCTGTACATTCTACGCAATATGATATAATGCACATATGTCGACGACGTGCAGATCGGTTTTGAATCGTGCAATCTCGTAATGTGCGAGCGGCAGGTTCAACTTGGTTTGAATAAGGTAACCAAATGGGCAGACGAGAACGGGTTCAGCTTTAATCCGCAAAAGAGCACGTGCGTTTTATTTTCAAGAAAGAGAGGCCCCCCATCCCGATCCGGACATTGACCTGCACGGTCAGCGGCTAGCTCTGAAAACTGAACACAAATTTTTAGGGATAATTTTAGACAGGAAGTTAACATTGGTACCCCACATCAAAAATCTCAAAAACAAATGCCTGAAAGCTATGAATATACTTAAGGTCTTGTCGCGGACATCATGGGGCAGCGATAGAAAATGTCTAATTAATCTTTATAAAAGCCTCATACGCACGCGCTTAGATTATGGGGCGATCGTCTATCAGTCTGCGGCACCAAGCGCCTGGAAAATGCTTGACCCAGTCCACCATTTGGGCATTCGTCTTTCCACGGGTGCTTTTCGCACCAGCCCTGTAGACAGCCTCTACGTCGAATCGAACGAGTGGTCGCTCCACCTGCAGAGATCTTACAAGTCCTTTGTATATTATCTCAAAGTGAACGCACACAAGGAACACCCCTCACACTACACAATCAATGATCTGTCCAGTTCTGTCCTATTCGACCACCGTCCTTCGTTGAGACAGCCGTACTCACTTTGTGTGAGGGGGCCTCGCTGAGGAAACGGGTGTGCCACTTCTGGAACACCGTTTGATGGCTCCCGCTGCATATCTGCCGCCATGGCAGTGGCAGCTTATAGACTGCGATGTATCTTTCGTGGAAGTATCAAAGCACGCGCCTATTCCGCACATACGTACATACTTCCTTGAATTGCAGTTCAAATACGGTTATCCAGAATTCTTCACCGATGCCTCCAAGTCTGATACTTCTGTCTCCTACGCTGCGGTCGGTCCATCCTTTTCGGATGCCAGTACTCTTCACCCTAATACAAGTATATTCACAGCTGAGGCCCACGCGATATTTGCGGTCGTCAAAAACATTAAACAATTAAAGCTACCCTATCGCAAAACCCAGCGCCGCTGGGTACCAGCGTCCAGTGCCATGCCGGATTATGGGCCCAGTAACGCGCTGGATACTGGGACGCTGGAGCGGCATTTTACTGGGAGGCGCTGGTACTCCCGCGCAATACGGCTCTACAGCGTTGAAATAGCGGTGTCTATGTGCCATAAATAAATATATTAGTGAAAGAAGTGATATAGAACGCATTAACGCATAAAAAAAAAAAGCCATATGAAAAAAAAAGTATCCGTCAGGAGGATTCGACCTCGCCACCTCCTGATTCCGAACTGAGTGTTCTACCCACTACGCCACGCCGGAACATGCTCAGCTGCGCGTAAAACAACTATTTAACCAACAAACACACGGTTTAACTTCATGTTTACATGTCGCACAGTCACGATAGACGCGATCTTCCTTTCCAAATAACAACTGCGTCTTTATTAGACACAAACGAACGGCGGCCGGTACCGGATGACATGCCGATAATGGCAAGAGCGCTAAGTTTCTTTAAGAATTCACATGTTAACTATGAAAAATATGAAATACACCTAGAGCAGGCACTGTTTGCTGGCTGTTACTGCCGATTTTTTTAATAGCCGTTTCTCGCTCTTGCTACTGGTCAACATTTACAGAGGTTTTATGATGACTAGTTCAATAAACAAGTGCGTACATGATTGAGTATTGAGTAGTGCTATCGCGCAAGCGACGATACGCCAGTACAGCGGGCGTGCCAATGTATAGATTTGCAGTTCTATTGATACCTATAACTAAGAAACCGCTCAACTAAATACAAATACAATGCGCTAAAGGAATATGTCCCTATGTTAGATCACTAGGGCGTACCAAATTACCGACAGACAATTATGCGTTCTTACATAAGAGTCATGACCAGGATTTGGGGACATTTGCACGTAGCGCCCTCTCTTGTCGGTGACAGCGGTGGCCTGCCGTAACTGAATGGGAAGTAGGCGAAAAAAATCATATCTCATGAAAAAAGCTAGTTATCAAAAACGACTCCCGGTTCTACAAAGGAGAGACTTAATTAAACATTCTGTCAAAATTACAGTGTCGGACTACAAACCGCGTGGCTTCCCAGAGTGTTTAATATTTAACAATGGGTCCCATGTATTTCCAATGGGGGGTGTTCAATTGTCTAGGGAAGCCACAGGTTTTGTAGTGCGATACTGAAATTTCGCCACAGTGTTCCAGTAGGTCTCTGCTGTATAGATCCCGGAGTCGTTTTTGATAACTAGCTTATTTCAAAAGATATGATTTTTTTCGCCTATTTCCCATTCAGTTATGGCAGGATGCGGTTGCTGCCGCCGAGAGATGGCGCCACGTACGAATGTCTCCAAATCCTGGGAATGCACGAGAAGTACCGGTAGCGCGGCCGGCAGCTTTCGGTTTCAGCTTGTGTGCGTTGCTGAAAGCGCGTCGCTTCGATGGTCATCGCTCCTTGTGCGGACACCGTACACAAGGAAAAATGCTTGATTTAGGTTAACGAATGTCCAACCTGTACTTTACAGTCATCCTTACGCTTTAGAATTGCGTGTACTTAAAGCGCGAAGCGCCGGTAACATGTAGACGCGGACACGGCCGGCACACTAGGCCTAACGCTCGCTGGGAGTCTCGCTGGGTAGGACCCGTCTCGGCGCAGCTGAGTTGCGATGGTTGAAGTTTCTGCATGCAAGCTTCGGAACCTTTCTAATGGTTAACTAAAGTTCAGCTGAAGTAAGTGGAAGGGCAAACAGTGCCAGAGATGCGTTTCCGGTGTGGTGATATCGAACGGAGGCTGTTTTTCTGGCCTCCGTTGGGTGAGGTTGCGAAGCCAGAGCTCAATTGCTTCTCGCCAATTGTGCGGCGATGTAACGATTTGCTGTTTCTGGTAGGACCGGAGTCTCCAGACTTATAAACACTGAAAAATGTAATCATTACAACAACCCATCCCTGATGCCAGACTGGTATATGTGCGGCGCATGCACAAAACGTGCATTCATCGCTGCTACGTTCTCCGCAAGAATTAACGCCGTTGTTGAATCTGCGTGAATAAGAAAAAAAAAGCAAGCTAACAAGCAAAATAATCAGCGTTGGCTCATTTGTGTTATTAACGCAATTTTTTCTGCATTCCAAAGGGAAAAATAAAAATGGCGGTGATTTCGCATATACCACATAATGTCTTGCGCTTATCATTCTCTTTCTCTGCCAAGCTAGAAGTTGTGAAAATGTTTGGGACCTGTTAGCAGGCCCCCTGGCGAGGGGGGGGAGGGCTAGGGGCCCGGGCCTTCCCTCGAAATTCGGATGGAAGGGGGGCGTTTACCAAGGCAAAATAATAAAAATCGGTGTTTTTCAAGGCTTTCAACAAGTGCCCCCCCCCTCCCCCCCCCCCCCCGAAACGGGCCTGCCTGTTAGGGTAGCATCCATTGGTACCATCGAATCAAACATTCTATATTCAAAGATACCGAAACATTCCGCCGCATACACTACAGAAACTTGCATGCCGCACTGGAAGAAACAGTGCAGGCTCCAGTGTGCACCAGCGCACTCTAGTGAAAATTCCAGCGTTTCCAGCGCTTCCCAGTACGCGCCAGCGTCACAGCGGCCAAGCCAACGCCCCTACCAGTGCGACCCAGCTCTGTCCCAGTGCGCTCACCGAAGTGCCAGTGAATCCCAGCGTGTACCAGTGTTCCCAGTGCGATCCAGCGCCAAAAAACGTACTGGTATCACGCTGGGGGCGCTGGTTTTTGCAATAGGGTACCAAGTGCAGTAATATACACCGATTCCTTAAGCGCGGTAAAAGCCCTCAGAAGCCTGAAAAAACACAAAAACCCCTGTCCTTGTATCTCTCTACTCACTCCTATGCACAGTCTACTCACTCAAACAGCAGGTCGTAGTGTGCTGGGTGCCGGGACACCGCGAAATACAAGGAAACGTGTTGGCGGACCAGCTAGCTGCATCCGTCGAGGCAACCGCTGCCAATTCATCACTAGAAATTCCTGAGCTTTACCTAAAACCTTTTTATATACGAAAGCTCAGAGCCTATTGGCAGAGAACATGGGATCGGCACACAAAAAACAAACTGCACGTTATTAACCCTTTGTGCGGCAGTGGGACACATACGTCCCACTTTTCCGTCTACAGAAAAAAATTTCTCCCAATTCACCCGTTGCAATTAGCGCAACATTAAGTCACTCATATCTTACCCAACTCATCGTAATCTCGAAAAAAATTCTTTTACCACGCTTTCGAAGGGCGGATGTAGTGTTACAATAGCGTTGAATTTCGGTCAATTTTTTATGATCGCTTCTGAATTTTCCTCTTTTTGAGATACATAGAACCTACCAATCAAAATGACGGATAATATTCTCCTTTTCTGGTTTTTGAGAGAGATGATCTTAGCTTCCAGTCATCACGTGTTTTTGTAAATTTGCGAAATAACTTGACCAATAAATGCATCGGAACAATCCCCTTCAAAATTATCCCACTAATCGCGCAGCGCAATTGCGGATATTAATGAGTGGAAATATTTTCTCGATATTATATACCTCTTGAAATGTAGCCACATGTTCAGGGATAACATCTGTACTCGAAAATTTCAACAGCAAAAGCTAGGACAGCCAAATGGACAAAAAAAAAAGTGGTCGATGCATGCGGTGAAGTAAGCTTTACAGGGACATACCACAGCGCTTTGAAGGCTCAAGAGACGCAACTGCAGGCGACGTTCTCCTGCTCAAATGAGGTCCGCATGACTTTTCTCTTCACAACTTTAGAAGTGATACTCTGTGCCACTTGCTTCGGCCGTTTCATCCCAAAATTCCCGTTGATGCAATCGAGACATGGTGCCTTCATGAGGCAGTGGGACAGTGTTTTCCCACTTTTTGAAAACACTCTCATGAGTCAGTGGGACATATATGTCCCACTTTTTTTTCAGTAAACTACTGGCTTCATTTTGATGAAATTTGTTTCATACTATTTCTTTCTAGTTTATATCAATAAAGCACAGCCGGTTTTTGTATTACCATGTCAAAAATATAGGACGACCGACAAAGGGTTAAGCCGCAACTTGGTCATTGGCCGCCAGCGTCATAATCACGTCACATAGAAGTTACACTTACAAGGCTAAGGACAGGGCACACACAGCACACACTCATACCTTTTGTCTGGTGCCGATCCACCTCTGTGTGACAGATGCGGTGAAGCACTAACCGTGCTTCACATTTTAATCCAATGCAATGAATTAGACACGCTACGAAAAAAGCAATTTTCTTTACGTTACCGACAGCAAATACCATTTCACCCATCAATGTTCATCGGTAGGGATCCGCTTTTCAAACCTCAATCATTGTTGACATTTTTAAGAGACGTACATACTTTCCATGTGATATGCCCAGGCATTCCGTAGCACGACCTCTCAAGAGAGGTCGATGCTGCGGTGGCTGCATTAAACAAAGCACCTGCCTCG